>NW_021678078.1:2096468-2339884 GCF_001188975.3 Bactrocera oleae
CATGGCATCTGTCAAACATATTCTATAACCTTACAGTCATTGAACAAACAACATCATATTTTTCATTGGTTGAAAATATCAAACTTTGTACCGAAAGTGATGATTTGCGGAAAGCATGGTTTTTTTGTTTCCATTTGAAGAAAAGTGTTGAAGAGTCGCAACGAATGCTTGCGAGGCATATGGTGATCATGCTCTATCAGAACAAACCTACAAAATATGGTTTTAACGGTTCAGAGATAATGATTTTGATGTGAGAAATAAAACGAACAAAGTTCGGAAATAATATTGTATGAAGATAGACTCTGAGTGAAAAGCAAATGGCAGCTATGCTAAATGTTGCACAACAAACAATTTAAAGAAAGATTGCAAGTCTGGGTGAGATCAGGTGTGTATATCATGAGCTTCTAAACCTGATGCAACTGTTAATACAAATCGCTACAGACAGCAATTTGAACCATGTCTTGATCGAATAACGCAAAATGGCAGAGACACGCAAGTAATTTTGTTACACGATAATGCACTGCACACAAAGCAAAATCGTTCAGGATAAATAAAGTTCTTGGTGGAGCTGCTGCCCACTCGAGTATTGCTGAACAGCACTTCTGCTTCAAAAGACAAACAATTTATTAGCATCCATTCGAGGTTCCCTACTTTTTAAAAAAACAAAAACAGAAAATTCAAATTTAATGGGAATGTTTATTATCATTCGAAAGAACATTCTTTGGTATTTATTTTTAAGATCATCTTTTCAATGTTGGCCGCGGCTTCGTCTCAGATGGTTCATCCGTTGAATCAATTTTCGATGACTGGAATTGTTCGCATAGATTTATACTATTAGCATGGTATCCACAAATTGCGGGAAAGGTCGTCAAATTTTTTTTTGCTTTCCCATTCAAAATTAGTATTTCGTGAAGAGCTGAGTTGATTTAGCCATGTCCGTTTGTCTGTCTGTATACACGCGAATTAGTCTCACAGTTTTGATATATCGAACTAATTTTTGTCATGAAGGATCTTTTAAGGTTGTTACATCAAACTTTCAATGGCTATAAAGGACTAGCAACTGTGTGATCTTCAAGAAATTTAGCATATAATTTCAAAGCAACGCTACAATTTCTGAATAAATCGAAATGCATGGCTATATCATACAACTGCCATATACGGCACAGTGCCTTATATAAATTGTTATAATTTTGCAATAATATTTAATAAGCGACAAATACTGTCACTTCATCGATAAGAAAATTAATTAACTTCTTTACATTTCATTTCCATTACAGTTACATGGTTATGGAAAATTTACGTTACATGCTTTACGCATATTCCCGGACATTCAATCTATTTTGGCTATCAGCTGGTGCGTTATGGTGTGGTAAGTATATAAAATATATATATATATAATATATATATAAGTGCGAGTGTCTGTATTAGACACCAATTAGTTAAAAAGCTGCATCTCGATGAAATGCCGAAAAAGCTTTATTGCTACCATTTAGTGTTTTAATTAACTCATTCAACGTTAAAGCTCTTATGTGTCGTCGTTGGCCACGCATGCGCACAATAACGACACAATTATGTCCAAACAGAGCTCTCTTAATATTTGTATACCTTAGGCGGATGCTCATCAAGTGTTCAAAATTGAATTTCAATAATAAATTATGCAAACAAGCAATAAAATTAAATGCTTAAATGCCACACGTGATTTATAGACAGTGAGCGCCCCAAACATTTGGCGGCAAAATGCAAACACTTAAAGTTAAAGATATTTTCTCAAAACATATTGAAAACACGCGTAACTACAGCAATTCTGAGCTTATCATATTTTGTAAAAACTTCAGTAATTAACAGTAGCTTAAGTCATCACTAGGGTGTTTCTAAGTGTCGATATTAATATATATTAATACAGACATTTGCTAAACTAGTTAGCAATAATAGCAAAACTTGTAAATTTAAGTATTTCTGAATAAAATACTACATACTACTATGTGTCTATGTTAATGTGTATTTATGCTTAATGCTATCTTAAATTGTTGCTATTAATCTTTTTATTCACACCACCTACTGAGACAAGCAAAAAGCCGCTAATACTACAAGTATGAATAGTTAGACATGTTATGTACATACTTGTGTATGTGTACACTTGCTATTGTGCTGAAAATTTTGAATAATTAATAATATTCAAAAAAACTGTGTTGAACTTGTCGACGAGTGTTTGGCAGCTGTCTTCATTTGTGATGCCACACTTCCTTTAGCGTTCATATGTTCGCATGTAATTATTAATTTGTGTGTTTTTATTCATTTCTGTAGTTTTAAACAAAAATATTTAAAATTTTTGTTAACAATTTTATAAGCGGTTTATATGCGTTAATTTTTATCGCAATTAATAATTGGCTTGTTGAAATTGAGATGTTGGCGCAAAGAATAAGCGGAATTAACGGTAATAACATAGTAACAGGATTAACAAGTTCTTGAGCTAAACATACGCATTACTGTTTATTCAAGAGAAATTCAAAGAATCTATGAATATTATTAGCAACAAATATGTACAGCTATATTTCTCTACATCCAGCACTTACGAACATATCATTTTCATAAAGTGAATTACCATACCAGCGCTCAAATTACTTTTGACTGTAAAATGAACATATTTAATACGTATAGCTCGGGCTAAGCATTAGATAGAATCTAATATCTTTACAGTACGCCCCAGGTAAAACCAAACGATAAAGTTTCGTGCAGCTGCATTGTTTGAAGTTGTTGCAATAATTTACTCCCCAAAAGGTCAGCTTGAAAAGAGAATTAGCCTTAAAAATAAAGTACCAAAAGCAAAAGCAAAAAGCCGGTCTGTCATCACAGATTTTTAATATCGAAAGTGTCTTTTGCTGAAACCGCATTTTTCAATTTACTTTCAAAACTTTTAAAGACACTGTAGTCTACCTACAAGGTAAATAGTCCTAAAAAGAACCGAACTTTTTGGATAAACATACATTTGTATGATAAAAAGTATTTTGAAAGTTATTATTTCTTCAAAGTAAGATCCAATGGAATACAACGTTTGCAATGATTAATGAGCTCATGGCTATATTTTTTATGTCATTTATAGGAATGTCTCTAAGATGCTACTTTCATGTTGTTTTTTGGTAAAGAAATAGAAAATAATCACATATTTACAGGTCAGGCGAATACCGGAAGTGGTTTTCATAAAAAAAGCAATTCACTTTTTTGGTCTTCATTTAATTCATGTGTCTTCAGGTAAAATTCTCCACGTAGTGTTTTTACTCGTACTTATTTCCTCAGCTAACATTCTCAGACTTGTCTGCCCCTAAATTGTCGCTGATAAAGTATTAACAATATTAACTCGTTTTGCTTGTTAGTGTTTTTTTAATAGTAAAAAACCTAACATCCATAACATTTTATTTAAACTGTAGTGTTTCGAAGATGCATTCGTGTAAGAAATTAAGCTTCATTTCACAATATATTCTGCTAGTTTAGCGTTAGCCACAATATCTACAGCAACTCAGCTACTTATTATTGCCGATTTTTTCCAAAATATTTTCCAAGTGATAGTCACCGTTTCTAGGGTAAGCAGTTCATGTAGTAGTACTAAGCAAAAGGGAGAGCAAAAGATATGGAACGAATAAAGGCACTTGATATATTTTTTATGAGCAAACAGCACCAGTTCACACAGGGGGAAACAAAATATATTTTATTTTTGTGCTAATAATTATACCAAGCCGTAATTTTTCCGTATTCAAACTAAGAGTAGTTTAAAAGAAAGCTGCAAATACATAACTGTTTATTTAAATTTTTCAAAATTTATTTTCAACATTTATACTGTCTCTTAACATAGCAGACACTACTAAATTGGTGTATCCAAAGGTGCAGAATGTGACGTCGCTCTATTTTTTGATAATAATTGTTATTCGCCTTATGGAGTGTTCTGGAAATCATTGTTTCTATCGTTCGTTTAAGCAACCGTAAAAATAATATTTTGTTATCATACAAAATGGTTGTTTAGTTAGAAAGCAAACTATCCTAATTTTTGCCTTAACCAAATGTAGTATCTAACAGTATAGATGCCACCAACATTTTTAAATAACTTCTAGAAAATTGTATCATAGTTGAGCGTTCTTTTGTTACTCGCTTACAAAAAAAAAATTACGATGATGCCTAAAGACTCGTGATATGGTTGGACAAAACCAAGCCACGTTCGTTTGGGTCCTTTAAAAAGGATATTAATAATGTAATATTAATCACATAATACTTGTATAATAATCACAGGTAGTAGTGTTACTAGAGCACTATGGTGTATAGCAGCGATAGTTGATTTCTGTAGGTCTGTAACACCAACCAGTTCACTTATAGCAAAACAGAGTTTGTTTGTTGAGAACGAAATTTAACGCCAAGGAAATTCCTCGCATATAGAACAGCGAAAATTATGCAAAATTGAATACAGTTGGTTGATATTGTGTCAATATAACGGTGTTTACAGGCGGTTGCGTCATTGTACAGAAATACATTTCCGGTTTGTTTTAGCGTTCGTAAATGTCTGCCAATATTTAATTTATTGATGGCTAGTACAAAATATAACATAAAATATAGTAATCTCATGCTAATAATTTTGAAATTAAACTTCGGTATTTACTTACAGAAACAGTAGAGGATATTAAAACATTATAATGGTTTCCATGCAGTGCACTGTGATGATTTGCATATTCATAAAATATTGTGCAGCAACTAAAAAGTAATTAGATAAAGCCACAAAATTCATCATATTACAAGTAAATAAAACTTAACAAAATATTAAATAAACATATTTGCAGTTAAAGCTACTACAATCTTTACACTTAAATCAACTGTAGTGATAAGTATCCATACAAATTGCAACATAAATATTTAAACATGATTTAAACTATTTTGATACAATTTCGAGAAACATATCCTAGTTTCGAGAATACACTGAATATATTTTTATACGTTGATTAGAACCGGATGTCTGGTCAAAAACGTGACCGATACTTTTTGCTTCTAACGAATAACAACAACCCAAATAGTAATATTTTTTGAAGTTGCTAGGTCTCTTGGAGTTTATATTTGCATCAAATAATTTCATATTCGGCCCAAAATTTTAGCAGATAAGTGGCGCAATATTGCTAAAGGTTAGGTTAAACTGGCTGGCTGTTACGCCGTACATAGACCTACAGGTCATTTGTAGTGCCAGATGGAGGTTGAATAATACGAGCGGAAGTTTATGTCCTACAGCATGTCAACGCTTTTTGCGAATTTGATTAATTATGATACTTCAACCAGTCCCTTGAACTGCGAAGTTCCCACCACTCACCCTGATCCGGAAATTTCATTGTGTATCCTTTTCAACGATTTGCGTATATCTTGTATTGGTTCGGGAGTCAAGCGGATGGCACCTTTAGCAGCCATTTCGTTTCCCGCAACGCCCGTGTGGTCTGTAACTCAGTACATATGCTGCTTCTAAAGACATTCTCTGACATAATGCGATGTGAGATTATTGCTTTATTGCCACTTGGCTGTCGACGTAGATATTTATATTCTTTATGTCATTTCCTGCGTTGTAAGCTATCTCAGCAGCTTTTCTGACCTACTTCTGCCTTCTGATTGGAAGATACTGCAGTATTCCGGAAGCTTGAAGTGTCACCTGAGATCAAGCTCCGCGCAATAGATCCCGGCGCACACTCCATCAGCCATTTTTGATCCGTAAATATTTCTAAAATATTTTTAAAAGTCAATTTACATTTTCATTTCAACTTAGTTCAGTTTAGGATCACATATTCATTTTGTTAAATTATTTATTCGATAATTAAATATACCTAATAGGTTACGCTGGAAATATCTCTCAAATAATGTTACCTTATGTCCATAGCTATAAAGTATATTTACCAGACCGGTTTCTAGATTTACAGACCAATGTGTATATAATGTCAAATTTAATGATGCTACATTTACAATAGTAAAATTGTAATAAAACGATTAAAATTTTAATTAAAAAAAATCGACTACTTTGCACTACAACCGTGATTGTCATTAAATTTGACGTAAAGAAAACCGCATATAATACAAGAACTTATCCATTGTGTAAAAATCTTCAATGTATAAAGATATTTGAGATATTATGTGTTGTATGTATATAACTTATTTTGTTACTAAAATTTTATTTAATAAAAAACCACCGCATTTACCGGTTTTATTGTTTTTATTAGTGATATTTCTATGAGAACCCGTAATTATGGGCGTTTACGGTTTGCGTTTTCGAAATTAATTGCGTGTATCATCCAATGTTTTATGCAGTTAATAATGATTATAGCCATTATGCAGAAAAATACCGCAGCTTTTGGAATACGCAAATTTTTTTACTTGCAAATTTTTTCTTTATTCGCGGCAATTAGTCAACATTTTCAAAGAAGCTATATAAAATTGTCTATGGGCGAGCTGTGGCGCTATTGGTACCTTCGCCGTAAGCGATGAGGTAAATATCTGCTTCCATACACATTCCTATGTATTTTGTTGGCGCATATTTGCATCTCATTTGCTAGTGATATGCCCACAATAGTCCCAGCCGCTAATTGAACGAAGAATAAATTTTGTTGAATAAAAGCAACTCAGCAAAGAAATCAAAACCGCATTCGAGTCATTTTTTGGTAAGATAGAAGCATCACGTAAATGGTAATCTTTAATTATTATGCATATTAAATATTTTCAAAAATTTGGAGAAATTCCCATATTGCATAATAAAGAATTAATTGGAATTTAGGAATAGAAGAATATTAAATTATGAACAATACATATCATGACATGGGTATTTTGGAAAATTTAGTAAAATTGTTGTTTAATGTACCATATTCATTATACCAAATTCAATGACAGTAGTAGTCAAAACAATTTTATTTTCGTTGACAATTGTGTATGTCACTAAATTCATTTAAAATGATGCGTTTAAGAAATTTGTTGAAATTGGCAGCTTATTGTCATTTTAAAAATGTTTTTCTATTCGATGGAAACCGTAAGTTTATATCATTGTGAATTTCATTGATTTGTTCGCTGTTTATTTGACAAAATGCAAAAGCACTTAGGATATTGTTTAAAATATCTATTACTCAGCTAGATGAACGAAAATGAGTTTATTCGCTATGTGCCATACATAAGAAAGAACTGTTCTAATAAACTACCTTGTTATGCATTCTAGATAAAATTTGACCCGGACTAGACAAACTTTTGGCAACGTAAACAAACAGCTGATTGACATATGGAGTACAAACTTCACATAAAGTATGGGCTAAATGCAACGATGACAGTTAGTTTTGCATTTTATTTAACCAACATATCGCAATGAGTCTGAATGAGCTGGAGTTTTTTGCTTTGTGAAAGGGCAACACTTTCTTCGCCAAATAAGGTGGCTTTGACATACAATCGATTCAATAAGGCATAGTAATACTGTTTATAGATTATTTTGTCAAATTCCAGATAATCGATGAATATAATTACATTGACTTACAAAAAATACTGATCAAAACCTTGCCGGCCGACTGTTGTGTTTTTTGGACAACTTTGAGAAAAGCAATAACCATTAATGATGTAAAAAAACAAGAACAAAAGTTACTTCGTTTGCACCGAAGTTATAATAGCGTTCACAAATAAAAAATATTCCTTACAAAAGCTTGATTTCGAACGTTCACTTTATGTGGCAGCTATATGCTATAGTGGTCCGATATCGAGAAAAGAACTTGTAAAATTTATATTTTTAATTTTGGGATGGCAGGTTTGGTCAATCGTTTTGCAAAGGTGTCAAATATATACTAACATAAAAATTTATGCGATTACTTGTAAGCCCATAAGTAGGTTGTAATTACTAATCTCACGCAAATCTCGAATTATACAAACATTTTGCGACCACAAAATCAATACAGATATTGCTAATAAACTCGTAGACTTCTTTCAAGGTTCATATCATAGTTTTTGATACCATAAGATTAAGAAATTTACAATTTTAACACTAAAATGTTAAGTCTACTCCAAGGTTTGTTGTGAAGTTGAGCAATCAAACCATTCTAGAAGATTTAGAAACAAAGTGAGCAATTTTATAAAATATTAAGTACAAATATTAAAATGAGCATACAAAATACATACAGATTTTACTACATCTCGAAGGCTGACGAAACTATCCAAAACTAAGGCCAGTAATTAATTTGTAAATCTTATCAACATTTCACAACAACTTTTAAGCCTATTAGACACCGAATAAATTTGTAAATCTTAAAATTTCAAATTTTTCTTCGTGTTGTTACTTTATTATAACGTATCAACTACGATCAATTCAAATCGCCGATCTCACTAACAAATCTGTTTATAAATTTTGCTTGTTTTTTTTTTTCATCAAGGCATTAATCAAATTCAATTATTAGTCGCGAGAAGTCAAGGCGTAACAATGTAATTAAATTCAGCGCTGAAGCTGAGATATGTTTAAACTCGTATGTGTAGAGGTTTAAAAGTAGCCATACATACAAATATGTATGATGTAATATTGTATTAAGTCGTTGAAGTTTTGTTTAATATTTTCATCGAAAAATTGCTTTAATATTACTTTGCGGTTATTTGAAACCCACACACCAATTAGCTAAACATAACCTATGATAGCTGGGTTGGGCAGTGGCTGATGTATGAAAATTAAGTTCTCCAAAAAATCACATAAAACGATTATGCTTAATGGGCATCTTGGTTAGCTGTGCTATTCGTATTGTTTGCTACTTCATGGATATAATGTTGTAATCATTTATTTTTCAAAACTCTAATAGTTTAATCGCACATATTTGAAGAGTCTGTGAGCAGAAGATATACATATATTTCAGTTGATTAAGCTAAACACGGAACATGTCATGGATTAAAAATTTACATCCGATTGAAAAAACGTATTTAATTTTTTTTGTTTTGCAAAAGGTTCTAATAGGCGTAAGTTTACCTTACGTTTTCTTTACCGTTTTCGACATTAATTAAATTTAGTTACGTTAATATGTTATAATATTAAAACAAGCGTTAAACGATTTGTAAGGTGGCTGCAAAAGTTTGGCAGAGATAAATGATAATTTAATTATGTTACGCCTTCAGAAGACAAACACCTACGACGAAGCGACTGAAATTTTTTTGCTCACTGAGTTTTTTGTTTTTTTTCTTTGTTGAAAGTTTGATGTATGAATTAATTATGAATTTGATCGCAGGTTTAACCATGCAAAAAAAAAAATTACAAAAAAATATATGAAAATTGGCAATAATATAACTTTTTATGCTTTCACCAAAAAAATATTAAGATATTAGCCAAATTCGAAAATACTGCTTTTCTGAAGCAATTTTATCGCTTCTTTTTACAAAGTGTATTTATAAAATATAACATTATGCTAATAGACTTTTTTAGCTGGTGGTTTTTTTAGCATTTCAAAGTTTCTTGTCAGACAGTAAATGGACGATTTCAAAGCGATAACATAATTTTCTCTTGCGGTTGACTGTGGCTGTCTGGAATTTGACATAATTAAAACCGCACAGAAGAGTACTGACATTAAAAATGTTTTAGAATAAGATAGAGCCTATAAATATCAATAACAAATTTGAGCACGATATTATAACCTAATAATTTTTAGAATATAGAAGAATTTTTGCGGCGTTAAGCCATTTATACATACGTCGGAAATCGTTATAACTAATCGTACGAAAATGTTGAATGCAATTGTTTGTTGCATTTCTACTATAAAAAATACTAATTCTGATATCGAAGTATATCAGATGCGTCTAAGGTAAACAAATTAAATAAATAATAACTTATGCACCAAGTTATGGATAATACTAGGTATACTAAAAAGTTTTTTTGATTTAGACCTAACCTTCAAAAATGTAGATGTATGAATTCACGGCCGTCTGTTATGTAACGAGAAAGGTTTGTTCCAGTTTCGATACCCAATTGACTCCCCTCATTTAACAGAGCATATAATTTCCTTGCGACCATACGGTTTTTTTCCCATGGAAAATAGTTAGTTATTATTATAGTTAGTTATACCTATGTTTATAAGTTATTTTTATCATAAATTCTCATTTATTTGCCAGCCCTATATGTCCGGTGGCGCCGCCTATGTGCTCAGTAAAGCAGCCCTGCGACGCTTTATGACTCTGGCCTTTCACAACTCCACGCTCTGCCCGCGTGCACAGAAATTCGGCATTGAAGACTTTTATATGGGAGTTTGCTTGCAAAATGTAGGCGTACAACTCGCCGATGCACGATTCGCATTGAGTGTCGACGATAAACCAAAATTCATGCCGCTTGATCTGCAAACCTACATGGGCACCGACAACACAACGGAAATCTCCGAATGGCTGCTTACCATGACACCGCATGCGGTTGAGCGCGTAAGTTAGTCGTGGAATCACGCAATGCAATAATGCAATAAAAGCGACTTTAAATTATTAATTGCATTTTAGGGCTTGAATTGTTGTTCAAACTACTCGATTGCTTTCCACTATACCAGTCCCTGGCGCATGTATATGTATGAGTATTTCATTTATCATTTTCGTGCTTTTGGTCTACAACAACATCAGGTAAGCGCGCTGCCGGTCAAGTTGTCGCTCGAGGAAGTGACGCGTTTGTTTCCCAGCAATTACACCGTCGACGAGGGACCGTTAGTGGACCTAGCCACACAAAATCTACCGGATAATTTTTAGTTGTAACTCTTAAATTGTGATATTATTCAAAGAGTATATGAGATTGATACTCGGCACTTTATCAATTATTTATTAAGTGTATATATTTACGTATTTATTATGATTTAAAGTTATTATAAACCTATAGACAAAGCGTGTATGCATATGTATTGAATATAGTTTTATTAATAAAATCGAATAATAACATATTAGGACACAGTTGTTTTAAAAAAATAATTTTTTTACATTCATGCTCAGCAACTTACTGGATTTGGTGAAACATCTGACTTTTTTCCAGGCTGGACATTCGCGAAGCTATTGTTATAGCGTCTCATAATGCTCCGCGCATGCTCTGCATTCTGCTTATTCTAGTTCACCAAGCTTATGAAGTTTAGATCTTCGAAATTGAATCCCTGTAAATACGCCTAAAATTCATTAAGCTTCCTTTTTCCTTTACTATCAACAGTACTTACTTACTTCCATTTTTGTCGTATGCCCTGTATTACTGGTGTTCCAAAACCCATTGATTAAAGCCACCTTTAAAATAGCAGAATGGTCTGGGGCATCTTAAGATTTAAGGCTGGTTTTCGGTAATAATATTTCCGTTTTCATTTACGTACGTACTGGCTGATCCGATGAATCGTTTATTACCTGTCCTAATTGTAAATATTTGAAACTATAAGCTTTCTTAAACATTCATATTTATGTTAGAAGTTGGGACAATTATATTTTGTAATAATTATTATTTTCAATATTTACATTGCTTATTTATTTAGTATTATGAAGGTTCACAGATTGGCTTGAATAACAGAAGTGCTTTGTTTAAATTGTTGATTCAACTCAGAATAGTTTATGCATCGCAAAGAATTGTCAAAAATATTGGTTGCATTCATTTATTAATTCATTTGAATTAAACTGTTCAAGCAGGTGGCTAACATCCTCAAATTATGATATTTTCGTAGGCTTTTTTTAGTATGTTAGGAATAATATTTTAATTCGTTTAAGTCATGCATTTTATTGAGTCAAATTCGACTCAGTTGAAGTATTCATACAACCCAACTTTTTTTTGGTATTACTTCAACTATTTTCAGTTGAAGTCTAATTGGTGTTGCAAAGATAGATTTGACATTATTAAAACAGCTGAATTTTTTAAATGAAAAATCAAAACAATTCAATTCAGTTATTGCTCATGAAAAGCCAATATGATTCATATTACGTTGACAAACATGTGGAGGAAAAAACTGATGTGCTGCGCATACGAAAAAGCCGTTGTAATTACTCAAATTTATTCTAACTTTCTAACACCAAGTGAGGCAAAGTTTTATTTGCAATTAAATGACTTTTAAATACTGTTTGTTGCATATTCATTTTTTTTTGAAGTTAAATAGGGAAACATTTTGTTTTTAACTAAAAAAAAAATGAAGGAAAACTCTTTCGTGTAAGAATAATTTAAGAATAATTTAGCTGTAAGCTTTTTAGTATTTCTTTTAATAATAAATTTTTGTGATGCTAATTTTCAATTACTCTAAAATTTCGGCGACATCTTGTATACGGAGTATGTGAAGGCATTAAAGAAAATTTATCGCAAGTATCATAGCATTTTGAAGACGCAACAAAAAGCTCTTAAAAGCTTGTAAGGGTCAAATGGAATTTAAAATTGTATTATATAAGTAGTAAGCATAGTTGTAGTCCAATTTTACCTATCTTTCGAGAGTAATATGCACGAAATTGAATAAAATTGTTCCTGAGATATGGGATTTCACCTAAAAAGTGGCAATAATTAGAGAGTTGACCTACTTATAAAGAACTTAATCGAAACCGTGTTGTTTAACGAAATATCAAGCCACAAACCCGGCACTAAACTAACTATTCATGTTTTATAATTTATCTTTAAACCAATTTTCTCAGAAGTATTGCTTTTTTCTCAAGTTTTGGCACGATTCTGACCAAACTATTAAAGACATTCGAGAACTGTACATTTTTACAGATTCACAAAACATCTCACTATGCCTAGACACGAGCTTTTCTGGAAAACACATGGTAAAAAAATGCATATTTTTTAAATCGCTGCCATTTTGTTACATTTTCAACTTTTCAAAAAAGCGTATGTGAAGTCATAACTGCGCTTAAAAACTTTAAGTAAAAAAAATTCTATGTAGAATGTTTTTGCAACTCACCAAGACTTTACACGAAATTTGAACGCCAAGATAGACAACCTCCCTAATATGAATATTACAATATGCCACGGATTATTAAACTTTCCCATGCCTTTCAAACTGTTGATCGAGTCAGTTAGAAAATAGAGCGCCTATAAGTAGGCAATTTATTCAGCTGGAATTCTATTAGTAAGAATTCAAACCGAGACGAGTTTGTTGCTTAAGTCTTTTGTTGTAGTCAATCAGTTTTATTGAAAATCTTTAAATGGTTCAAAAGTGCGTGAACAGTTTATTCAATCATTCAGAAACTTTCAACTTGACAATAAAATAATGAGCGATTTTTGTAACAATAAAAAATGGATTAAAGCTTTTGTTCACTTTAAGAAAATATTGTAAAAATCTAATAAACTGTATTTTTTATTATAGAAAAGAGTTCAAAAAGCTTGCAATAATTTTCTTTAAATATATAATACTATCTTTTCCGGCAGCTCAGCTCGCAATAAATCCCTTAAATAAATAAAAGAAATCAAAATTAAAAAAAAAAAAAAAAATACTTAATACAATACATCTACATATCGTGTACATTAACGAATATTACTATAATAATAATAATAGTATAATGTATATAGTGATGCTCATCCTCGTGGTAGTGGTGGTAACCAGAAAACCTTAATTTCATCAATTTACGCTTTTAAGCATTTTTGTTTTGTTACATTTTGAAATTTTTCGACAAACAATCATATCTGCCAAAATAATATTTTTCAATTTTCAAATTTATTTTACAAAAAGTATAATTTCTCAATTCGTGAAAAATATATTTAGTTTTTAATAATAAATATTCTATGTTCTCTCCAATATCATAAGACATATGTGTACAAAGTTTCATGATGATCGGTTTAGTAGTTTACTTTCGTATTTATAATATTAGTAGGGATAACAATTCTTGTTTTTGAATTTTTAATTAAAATTGAATTAAAGATTTGTATCATAACTGCCTTTTGATTATTTATTTCTCAAAAAATACATAATACTGTTTTACTTGTAAATAATCCATTCATTCAGTTCACTGCAAATTTTCAACAAAAGCATGATTACTGTTACACGATAAACGTTTTCCAAACGAAACTTTTTCGTATGCACATGCATATCTGACTTCAGATATGGGTTAGTATATAGAAAAGTGTATGCAATATATTATGTGCAAACAAATTAACGAACACTTGCGCTCGCTATCTGATGCCTGATTTGGTGCTAAGTATTAGCTTTAGAATGTCGCAACTATAAATAATGCGCTAAACAAGTTCATTAAAATAAATGAACCACAACGTGCCAGCAAATTGGTGCATCTATACATATAAGAGTCATGCTTCAATTGTATTTAATTGTATGTGTGTGCATGTGTTTTGCAATCGGAGACAGCTGTGCACGTCGAAACGGCACGTATCTGCTTATATGCGCGAGTATGCCTCTAAAAGTGCATCTTCTTCGTTTTATCTGTGCATCTGGCTGTCAATCGGCTATGTTTCCATTGTCGCCTTTAAATAGTTTGTCATGTTTCCCTTCACTTTAGAGATATTGGCGCAGAAAGAGCGCTGATATGTGCCAAATGTCATCTTCAAAAGTGAAAAAATGACAAGTAAACATAAAAAACAAACAAATTTGCAGTTTTGTATAAAATTATAATTAAATAATGAATTTTTGATTTGGTTTAAGAAAAATTAATAACTATTTATTAAAAGTCAATTATAAGGCACTTTTTTAATTTTTATTAAATAACTTTTTGTTAATTACAAAATTAGTTCGAAACTCAATCTAAATAACTAGAAATTAATAGGTTTAATAAAAAGTGGATTCAAGTTTGAATTAAAAGTTAATTAAGGTAATATTAATATTTTATTTCATTAATTAAAATTTAATAGTTTTTTAATCAAACATTATGTAATATTTTTAGTCATGGATTTTAAACTTAATTTAGTAGTTAAAAAAATTTGTTTTGAATCAAATATCTAATTTAATTATTTAAAAAAATTATTGCTTTATTTTCATAGTTTACTTAATACTAATATGCATGGCGAAAATGACCAGTAGTTGGCTGACAACAAACAAAAAAATAAAAAAAATGTACGTGTGGCACTCGGGGACTGCCGCGGTTAAGCTATTGCATAGCCTTTTCTAACAACTTATGCAATTATAAATTTTTATTTATTTTTAATGCCGTATTTATTTTTTTCTTTGATATTAATTCAAGTTTTTTCTTTGGTATTAAATCAAAATACACTTTTTGAGCATAGTGACTGATAGGAAAACAAATTTTTTTCTTTTATTGAATAAATGAGAAGTTAATATTGTTAAAAATATTTTAAATCTTAAAATTTTTTTGGACAAAAAACAATAATTTTTGGTTTAAACTTTTCACGTTTATTTAAGATATATAAGATTTGACTCAAAATTTATTTTAACGTTTAAGGAAAGCATGTTGTCATTTAAGACTTTTTTTTAAAACTCCTATAATGACCACAAAAAAATTTTTTAAGTTGATAAATTTTAATTGACCAGAAAGAGGACTCTTTACAGTTTGACACTTGTCAAACATTTTTTTACGATATAAAAATTTAACTCGAAAATTTATTTAAAAAGTGAGTGCGCCGGTGTTAAAAAAAATTTTTTTGTCCAAAAATTTTAATTTTTTTCGCTCCACCCTAATATGTATCCGTTAAACATATGCTGAAACTATTCAAACCCTTTTTTGTGACTTTGCATTATAATAAAACAATTGAATTTTGAACTTTTAATACTTAATTAAAAGAATAAATATATTAACTCTCAATTAATAAATGTTTTTTATAATTTTCAATTGAAAATTAATACTTGCATTGCATCACAAAATATTTCATTACATACAATTCAATTTCACGTTTTCTTTCATTTTCATTGTTTTCAACAATATTTATACATTTATATAAAAATAAAACTGTACAAATACTTTTTACATAAAAAAGTTAATATTTTTCTTTATATAAATTCGCCCTGAATTTTTTTTGTAAACAACAATTGAATTTTGATTACTCAAACGATTACGAGGCTACTAAGAACCAATGCACATAACTATACGCACCAGTAATTGTTTGGAATGTTTAGCTTACACTTTAACTAATGGTTTGTGCAGTGAATTGCGTGGCACGCATTCGCGCCGACAAAGCGAAAAAAGTGTCTGCCACACATATACTTACCCACTCATTAGAACATTGCTGTAAGTATTAATCCAATTCTCGCGCCAACAGCCACGGTGGCAGCTCTGCTTAATGTCTGCTTAGCGGGTGCAAATGTGCAAAAAGCTTTGATAAATACCAGCGATATCTGTAAACACTCAAATCAATAATATTGGACATAAAGTGGATTTTCAAAAACGTTAACCGTATAGATAGAAACTTTCAAGTTTTTGAATTTTTTTCAAATACTATCTTGTTTTTTGTAATTTATTTCAAATATATTTTATTTAAAATTTTACGGCTTCTAGTTATGTATGTAATTTGCGTTTTTTTGCCTCTTGAGAGCTTGTTCTGATATGTGCTGCCAAGTAATAAAGCCTGTTTCTTTCATCATTTACTAATTTATTGCGCGAAAATAGTGTAATAAATATATTTGTTTAAAATTGGTTACGATAAAAAATTCGTGGGCGCGTTAGCTTATTTCAGCAGTTTTATTTTTATTTTTTTGCGATAAAACTTTTTTCTCAGAAACCTGGTTATACATGCAGCTACTTTAAGACAGTTAAATGTTGGTAGTGTCTTTTCGATTGGCATTTGAAAATTAATTTACGAAAAGCCATGTCGGCCACCGATTGAGGCGTGAATGTTCAAAACGCACGATTGCCTCATATAAATAAAACAACTATCAAGTAAGCAGTTCGGTTCGTTTAGTTGGCTGACTGACTGGCAGCGTGTCTGCGCATGCGTTCGGCGTAGTATTTTTTGCCTCAAGCCTCGGTTACGCGTGCGGTTCCTACTTCTTTCTCTGCGTTCGCCTCGCGAACCAAACAGTTGCTGCTTGTTAACTGTCACTTGCTGGGCGATTTTACTGCTTATATTGCGAATTAATGAGCCGCCTAAATATGTATGAATGTGTGTAATTGACCTTGTCAATTACAAAGCAAAAGTCGAACGGAGTCTCAAGTGGACACACACACATACATGTGTATGTGCAGAAAAGACAAAAAAATACCATTTGGATATTAAAAACACACAAAGTAATTCACAAGACGACAAGTGCCATTCGCTGTCACTTCGTTTGCTCCAGATTTGCAAGTCTATTAGTTTTTGAAATAGAAAACAAAGTGAAAAGCAAGTTTGCGCATTTTGGAAAAAGACGTTATAAGTTTCAGGCGCTCTTGCCACTATTTATTATACTTAAAATTACATTAAAGATTTACTTCAACCGCATAATAGACATTTAGCGATATTTACTACAAAGATTAAAATTGCTTTTGTGCTTCAAAAATGTATTTATGAATGCATTGCCATTGTATACAATGACCCTGTAGGAAAAATTTGTACAATACACATTTTCGTCTCACGAAATTTATCGAATTCACATTGCTGAGCATAATAACTTTTAAAATATATATTCTACATGTTTATTTAAACTGTATTTCAATTTTTTAGCGGCACTTCGTTAGGTGTAGTAAAATCGATAGACCCCAACGAAATTTGTAGCGTCATCATTGCAGTACACCGAACGCTACAATAGTGAGGATTGAACCAATTGAATATTTTTATATCATGAACAGGATATATTAAGTTTGCCATGAAGTTTGTAATAACCAGAAGGAAATGTCCTAGATCCTATGAGATATATACATGAGTATAAATATTAGGGTGGAACGAAAAAATTTTTTTTTTTGCTTAGCCTGAGGTTAAAATCTTTAAATTATAAAAAAAGAAAATTTTTGGACAAAAAACAAAATTTTTTTTAACATCTCTGGTTTAAAGTACATTTTCGAGTTAAAATTTTTATTTCGTAAAAATTTTTTGATAAGTGTTTTAGAAGCTTAGGAGAGTCCTCTTTCTGGCCAATTAAAAGTTATCAACTGAAAAAAAAATTTTGTAGTCATTATTGAAGTTTTAAATAAAAATCTCACACGACAACATGCTTCCCTTAAGCGTTAAAATAAATTTTGGGTAAGAAATCGTCACATTCGGTAATTTTTATATAAATGTAAAGAGTTTAAACCAAAAATATTTGTTTCTTGTCCAAAAAAACTTTTAACTCGAAACTTACTTTAAAACTGAGTGGGCTGCCTCTAGATGTTAAAAAAATTATTTTTTTCCAAAAATTTTCGTTTTTTATAATCTACAGATTTTACTCTCAGGCTGTGCAAAAAAAAATTTTTTTTCGCTTCATCCTAATAAATATTGTTTGTATAAATGATCTGCATAACGAGCTGAGTCGATTTAGTCATGTCCGTCTGCAGATTTAGTCCAAACCGACGGATCAAAATAAAATTATTTTTATTTGTGAAGGGTACTATAGCTTCGGTGTAGTTTTTTGTACAGTATAATACTTGGAGTGTTTAAAGCAAAAACAAGTTTGAAGGTTGCCACCTGTTTAATGATGTTCAGTGAAAAATTATACTATAAACTTAAGAAATATTGCCGCTTTACATATTTTTGAATATTTTTGCGGAGTAATATAATTCATAGTATCTATAACCAAACTTTATACACTAAACCTGCTTAAAAAGGCAAACAGTAGAATATACTACATATATGTTAAAATATATGTATAATAGTTACACAATTACAGTATGAGTGTTATTGAATTCGTAATTTTTTACTCATTTAAAGAAGTTTCACTTCAACTTTTTTTAACAGGCTCATCGAATTGAGCATTTTTTGGTATTTCACCATCGCAGATATAAAGGAGTTGAAAAATACGTTATTAGTGAACAAACGGCTAAGTAGCGACTGTCAACCCCAAGCGACTAGACGCTTTTGTTTTGTGAGGTTTTGTAAAACCTTTGCCTACAAAACAAAATATACCCAATAATACGATAAAATTGTAAATTGATTACTTTTCGCAGTAGAAAATAAAATTTAAAAAAATTATTTATTTATTGTTCGTAACATCGAATTTCTTACAAGCCAATGCAAGTGTCAATCGCTGAAATTCTAAACATAAAAACTCGCCAAATATTAGACGACATTTCTGAGATATTTCTGCTTTAATTAGTCAACCAATTATCAAAGTACACAAGCCATCCATTGACATTGACGAATTGCAGACAATTGATATTTTATTGACATTTTCCAAACGCATTTATAAAGTGCATAATTTTTACATAGTTCTGGAATTGTCATTTATATAATGATGTGCTTTTAGCATGGCTGCTTTTTAACTTTGGGCTTGCTTAGCTATATTTTTTTTCCAGGTTGCCACAGTTAATTGAGCCTGCGCCTGTAAGAGTTTCAATGGAGAGTCGATTCGTTTCGTTTCTTATATGTACTCGAGAAAAATGTATTGTTCGAGGTGTAATATGGTTTCGTTCACTTATTGATTATTTTTAATATAGTCAAACAATATAGGTATACGCGCATAAATACCTTAATTTTTTACTAAATGTCGATTGACTAAGATATCTAAATGATACTATAAATATAGATACAATATGTTGTTGTTTCTTATGTTGATTTATACATCTTAAGGAAACTAACAGCATTGATTTACATGTAATTTCAATATATGCAAGGCACCTAAGTTTTGGTTGCGTTAAACTTTGTCCATTTTCATAATCGATGTTAGTCAACACAAGCGACTTTTTCTCATGAATAACGCACCAAAAAATGTTTTCCAACTGCTGAATATATCTGGTTTATCAGCACTTGCTTGACGTAGACCCAGAGAAAGTAGTTTAACGTAGATAAATCACATGTCCTAGATGGTTGATTAGCAGATACTTTTATTCATATAATTCGGTAAACGAACAACAGGTCTCAAGGCAAGCCTGGCATATAGTGTTCACCATTGAGTTACTTTCATCTTCAGTTTTGCAAAGGTCTGAACTAATAATGGCTTCGACCTAAAAATTACATCAGACTGTATCCTACTTTGCCTTTAAAGGAGCTTAGATATTATTTCTGTGATAGTTATCACTCAAAATACAGAATTTCAATTATTTACGTATCCGCTAAGGCTCAGATATTTAAATTTCAATTTGGAAATTCAATGTTTCTTAAAACAGAAGTTTAATTTTCTGTCATTTAATAACAGCTGCCGCTGTCGTAATCCAACTGTATTCTTTTTTCATTGGATAACTTTAAAAAAGTGTTTTTCGCTTACAATTAAAAATAGGACACAACATTTATGAGATGAAAACCTTTTCAAAATGCCTGCATTAATACTATTTCATACTTTTTTAGACAATGAAGGAATATTTTTTCAAATTCTACATCTGTTACGAGCTTTTCGCACTTTAAATTGAAATGATTTGGAACTTTGCTCTAGAAATAAAATTGGAGAATATTATTTTACGGCTGTGAATCTCTACAACTGATGACAGTTCTAAAGACAAGTACCAGTTCAGCGACATTTTACTTATAGTTCATAATCTTAACATAATATCCATTACATTAACAAACTAGTTTTCAAATCCGAATAATTCCCTGTCTGTCGATAGTTTTACTTTTGCTTTTATATGCAATCTATATAATATTTTAAATATACTTTTATTTTCAAACTATACTCTTATTACATTTACATTTTTCTTATACAATATAGACACCCTATCCAGCGTTGGCAGCCAACGTGTTAATAACTCGTGCAAAAATATCAAGCTATTTATTAATTAAATACATTTTTTTTCTTACAAGAAAACGGCACATCACCTTCAATGAATTAACGTTAATTTTGCACACGTTTTTTTGCGAACGCAGTATTAATCGGCCCAAAAGTCAAGTGTAATTGTGGCTTTCATCATTTCATTTAAGACATCAACTTCGCATTATTACATTTATTAAATTATTATTCCTTTCAGCGATAATTGAACATTAGCGAAAATATTAAAATGAAAAATCAGCTTAATTTGGTTAACCCAAAGCTTTTTTTTCTTAATTTTTACAATCGCAACCTTGCCTTTAGGCTTTTTATACATATAAAGTGAATGTTTTGCTTACGCTTTGACACCGCATCTTTAAAATTGCCTGACCAATGCTGTCATCAGCTATTGCTTTGCCGCTTCACTTGATTGACAGCTCAACTGAAATAGCAGAGGATAGTTGATAATCAAATGCGGTTAAACGAAACTGTCGTATGTCGCTCTTAATTTGGTTGAAGTACGCTTTTAGGGAAGTGGGTACCAAATTGGAACGAAACATGAATTTAGCTGTTTAAATGTCAAAATGACAAACACTTACAATGTGCCAAGATGATTGATATGGCGATATTTCGATGTAAATACGTATATAAGTGCTTAGATACACATGTTTTCATTAAGCACAAGCCAAAATGGCGCTAAATACTTAATTAAGATAAGGCACTCAGTTTTGAATGTAATAAAGTGAAAAACAGAAAAAAAAACTTTAACTTCTTTATCTTGATTTTGAATGGTCAGTTTGTATGGCAGCTATATGCTATAATGGGCCGATCTCAATAATATGTTCGAAGACTGCAGCGCTGCTTTGGTGAATAATCGAAAGATTATTTGTCAAGTAAACAAGTTTTCTATACAAGAACTTAATCTAAATCGATCTGTTCGTATGACAGCTATGTGCACTAGTAATTCGATATGAGTAATATGTTCGAAAATTGTAGAGTTGCTTTGGACAAAAATCCACGCAAAATTTCATAAAGATAATTTTTCAAATAAAAAATATTTTCATACAAGAACTTGATTTTGATCGATCCTATTACAGCTACGGACAACTAATTAACAACGTTATGCACCAAGGAAATCTTTTTGTCCTAACACCAATATGTATTTTAATTTGGTATAACTTTTTGCTTGATTTTAATTTTAAAATGGTTCGCTGGCGTTGTTTGACAAAATGTACTGAAAAAGTGCCGTTAGTTTTTAAACCTCAGGTCATTTTCTTAATCCTTAAAAGCCTGATAACTCCGATTCATTCAAAATTTTGATATGTATTGTCGATTACAAACCACTTTTGTTCTACGATTTTTTTTTTATTTATTGGTTGGTCCTTTAAGCAATTACTAGGTGCTCATCAGAAAAATAAATTTTAAGTATATATTTTTACAAAAATCGATATTTTATGGAAATTTGATTATAACTGATGATTATTTGCTAAAAGATATATTAGTTAATATGGAAATCTAGAAAACAATTTTGCGGTGACGATAAACAAAAAGATATACTACATGTTATGCAATAAGTTTGGGACGTGATGAAAATTTGGATGTTTGCATCTTGGTATTCCAGCATTTATAAACTTAGTAGAATCTCCAATATCCGATAATTGAGTTGTGGTAGTTGGTAGCTGGATCCCTGCGGCTCACTATTACGCCAACAAGGCATTTCGTTATTGTCGTTGATGTGCAAAAATTGTCGAATTTTCTCATGAAGGTTTCGTGTCATAGCTGCAATGATAGGAGGACTGCTGTGTTTACCATAACACATACACACGTTAGGATATTTAATTACTGACATGAGATAGTTAATAACCATAAATCGTTTAATTTCATCAGGTGTGGTGTTACGTGGGTGCAATATATCTTGCTATATAGAATAAAAATTGCTCTGTTCTACGATATTTGAAATAATAACGTCTGATACAATATATGAAAAGAATTAATAGGATGTGTGCAACGATATTAAGGTGCCGTAAGGTGGTCGCTACCTCAAAACAGAATCTAAATTTATTTCAATTGCATGTTGTAGCGCTTCTAAAGTGGTTTTTAAACTCTATAGAATCTTAATCTATCTTGTGCGCAAGAAAAACGTGGCATATTGTGGCCATCGTGCTCGTTTTCCTATAATTACTGGACTGTCGTCATTGTTAGTACTTGTAGGTAAAATATTGTTTTGAACGGATATTTCACATTCCAGGTCTTCTTCAATAGAATCTTCACTATCTGTTTCCAAATTACGTCAAATCGACGAAATGGTGACATTTGAGTCAGCGATGCTGTCGTCGTCAGAAAAATCAGTTTCAAATGTCAGTATTCGATCAATCGAAATCATTAACGAACTTTTCGAGATTTTCTTGATTAATAAAACGTTGATTCTTATGTGACATTCTATATTGGTAAAGACAAATTATGCGTTTTTGCATTTTTACCAAGCACTTTATTATTATTTATTATAATTTTGCATATTGAAGTAATAAAATCTACTTCTCTGATGAGCAGCTGATATTTTCTCAAGGGACCATTTAAGTTTTATTTCATAAAATGGTTTTATATCATAAATTTTAATATTAAGTTTGTTAAACTATCTTATATTAAAGTTTATCAACACTTACATCAATTTAAGTTGTAATTGTAATTTTGAGCACTTATTAATTACTAAATTACCTCTTATAGGTTTAATGTATAAAAAAACATATCCAAAACCATTCATGTTGAAATAATCAAATTCGCTCAGATCAAATCTTTTAAGCACTTCTACCAACACTGTAAATGTGGTTGAAATCTAATGATAGCCCCGGCCACTTCCCATATAACGGTACTGTTGAAAACTACTTAAAGCGCAATAAATCAATAACTATATACGCCAGAGAAATAAAATTTACCGCCAAGATGGTATGAGAGGACTTTATATGAGTTGCGGTTAAAATCGGATGGACGTGGCACCGCCCACTTTTAAGTGAAATCACATATCTCAGGACCTGCTTGACCGATTTCAACTGAATTCAGTATATAACATTCTTCTATCATTCTAATGTTATAGTACAAAAATTTACGAAATAGAACTACAACCACGCCTACTTCCCATGTAGCACAATTTAAAATTTCATCTGATTCTTTCACTTTCCAGTATACAAAACAAGCACCATTGAATGAATCGAAATAAAACTTTGCACCAATAATTCCTTTAAAGTATGCCACTTTATGACCAAAAATGATGTATAGTGACATCTTACCGAAAATATCGGTCAATGTGTGAGATGTATAGTTGAAATTCAAATAGGATTCTTTCCTGAGAACAGTACATCTGAATGTCGAAAATATATTGAATCGGCCCTTATATACCTAAAGAAAATATTTCGAACTTTCAGCTGACTTTATATCGCATCAAACGGCCAAAATGTGAGTTATTTTAATGAAATTTAGATAGTTAATATCATACCCATATATCTCACTAAAAGGTGTTTTTAATGTAACTTCAGCTGAGGCGAACTAAAATATTGCAATAAAATTAAGTCCAAATTAGTGATCTTCAATATAAGTCAAGAAGATACCAAATTTGATTTTACTATTACATAATTGGTGCGTGAGTTGAAATATTTTTGGTATTTTGAAAAAATGGATACAAGCAATTTTGTGCATCAAAAGTCACTTAGAATACGAAAATGATTGGCGCTTAGCGACAGGGAAGGCAACAATTCGGTAATGGCTTTCTAAAGTTCTATTGGGACATGCGAACTTCGAATATGTTGAACACAGTGCAGATCCAAAGAAGCCGACACTTTAAATATATCAAAAGAAATTTATTAAACAAAACGTTAGTAAATTTTCAAAGATTATTATATCGCATTAGAATGTTTTTAAAGCGTTAACGTGAATAACATTACTCAATTTGAAGAAAAAGAAGAAAGTGCTGTGTGTTGTTGTGTAAAAAAGGAAAGGACGAATATATCCTCCAGTGTCTCTTACCCACACGAGTTCACAAGATATTTTTGTTCACAAGTAGTGTTATAAAGTTGGAAAGTCTTAAACATATATGGTATTTGGTATTGAACTTGATAAAGTTAACTTAAGTAAATGAAGCTAGAGGGAAACAAGGTCCGATTTAAATCATATTTGAGTCCAAATAAATAAATTCAGAATCGGAGTTGCAATCAAATAATACATTTTTGCCCACATAAACTCCAAAACTATTATACAATAAGTAATTGTTTATTTATTTGTTTGTTTGGACTTGTCTACTTATTGTTTGACCTTAATAGAAGGTTACGACCCTAAAAGATCAATAAGGAACTAGACATCATTCAACGTACCATTTATTTTAATAAAGTTTAGAGATTATTTTCCTTTGGCAATCCAAGTTTATAACATTATGGCCCAACGTTTCATCATTATCATGCCTAGGGGATTCTTCATACCCAATATTTTACATTGTGAGACTTTTTTATTATTGTCTAAGTAGAAATTTTTGGTTTGACCACACCAGCACAAAGTAATTTTTTAGCACGCCCTTTGTTCGTAAAATTCCAAAATACCTTTGATGGGTTCCACTAGCCTCTATTGTTATAATCAACAATTGAAGTAGTTAAACGGTTCTTGGCAGTCCGGAACCGCATCCTCAACAGCACCTAAAAAAAGGAGGATATTTATCAAAAATTGAAAAGAAAAAAATTAAACACTTTAGTGCTCTAGTAAACAAAAAATTCGTTATGCGTTGTTTCATATCAATTTATTATTCGATCTTGATATTAAAGCAATTTATTGCTTTTCAATTTTACAACATATTTGAGGTATGTATAACCGCCATGGCGTATGAGCAACATTGACTTTGTTAATGAACTAGCTGCCCATTCATTCTAGGCGCCAACAAAAGTACATATGTAAAACATGCAAATGCGTGACTACACATCCTTCATGCAACAGAAACTGCACTTACACATGACAACTGCCCGGTGCATATAAGCGCTTAAGCACCTAAACTTGATCTATTAATAATGCTTAGTCGATACTCGCTTGTCTGTATTATGTAGTTACTTATTATAACACACATACATATATATGCAGCTTGTTTAAAATGCACAAATGTATGCGGAAGCCTTGAGTTTTAATTGCCTTTCAATGACTAGCGAATGCTTCTGCTTCTGCAATTTGACGCTACACTTTACTTTAGCCATGTTACGGTGATTTAATGCACTCGCCAATAAACTTTAAAACATCGTTCGGGCATAAAACTGGCTCTGGCTTTGTCCATTAAAAATAAAAATGCAAAGCAATGCAATGCATTTTTGTGCAGTTGTAAATATGCTTAGCGCTTCAGCGGCTAACGCGGCGTGAATGTGTTGGCATCACATTTTGGTGTAAATTGACAATGGCATGACAACTAAGTGCTTGCGGTTTATACATACTCGTACATTCATTTGTTACTCATTAAATATAGAAATGTGCCGCCAACACGCTTCTTACAATTCCAATTCATTTATGCTATAAAGCTTTGTTTAATGTCTGTGTAACGTGAATAGCCGTAGCTGTCAGTTGTCAGCAGTCAGAGACAGATGTTGTTCACCAGTTTCCACGTAAAGCCGAAGTGAATGATGTAAGAAGCGGAACAATTTGAGTTAAAAATAGAGTGACGAATCTAAAAATGATTTTGTGCGCGTGAACTTTATTTCATGAAACCATAAGCAATTGAACTCAATACGCCTATTATGAATGGATACAGCTATATTGGCGGAAAAGACTTTAGCATAACAGTAACAGAAGGCTTTTTTGAATGAAAATATATATCAATTACTCGAGATAAACTCTAACATTTCGACAGCGGCTCGATAAGGTGTAGATTCTTTTATGAAAATACGAAATTCACTTCCATTACCATTTAACCAATTGTAAACAAAAATAGCAGAACTACCTCTTTCACCGCTTTTAGAACAATAAATGGAGAACGACTTTATTAATTGGAATAAAACTTAGAAAGTAGTATATAATATTTATGTGCTAGCTTAGTATTCTAAGATAGTTAAGAGATTTTTCAGTGCAAACACTTATTAGCGTATAAAAATATATTATGTTTATTACCGGTCTACTGGTTATAGCGAAATTTTGTATTGCTTAAGGCTACTCATCTTAGCTAATAGCTAAATCGCACTTAGCTTATTTTATAGTTTAGCTCTTAAGTATGAATTGTGTTGGCAATGAGGGCAAGAATAGTCAAATGAAATTCAATTTGTTTCAAAATGTCTGACATGAAGAGAAGATTAGTTTGAATTTTCTATTTCTAAACGGATTATTAACACACTTTACACATATATTGATTTTGTTTATTTGAGGTCAAGCATACAAAAACCTGAAAATAAAAGTTTTAATTATGTCTTAATTTAAACCCAATAACCATCTACAAAAATCCGTAATTTTGGTTTGTTTACAATAAGGTTTATCGACTTTTTGTTTGCCTAAACCAACTATTATGAAAGGAAAAAAAAAACAATTAACTGACAATGTCTCTAGCTCAATATACCCCAGGATAGCTTCAAGATAGCTTGTGTTAAGCCAATACAATTAATTATGTATGCTTACGAATCTGATGAGCTTCAGGCTGTTGATGATGTTTCTTGGTGTCCATGTCCACTTATGAAAAAATACATTTTATAACGTTCATATTTAATATTTTGTGAGTTATGTTTAACCGAGTTCAAACTTAACCAATTCTGTAAAAGGCCGCTTAGGATATGTTTCGCCTCTTCTCGTGCCTTCGTTATAAAATGATAATTGCAATTAGCTTACATCTTGCACATCGATTACCGATATACCTACCATTAGAGGGTACACATAATTAAAAATTTTACTCGGACTGATCTTTTTATGGGTAAATCCACTTTCTTATATTGGTATAAGCTTTTTATGCTCGTGTAAAGTTTGATCTCCAGAGGTCAATTATGTACGCGTGTGTTTGACAGCGATTTCCACCATGGAAAAAGACTTGAACAATTAAATATTAAATTTGCTTGAAATTTTGTGTTTCCAATCATGGAAAAGAAATCGTTAAAAATGAGAAGGTTTTGTGAGAGTTTACTTTATCACGAACACAAGTATTTAAGTGGCACAAGTGGTATTTAGGGAGGGTCGTGAAGTCATCGAAAACTTGCCTAATGCGAGTCGCCCGTCCAACTCTGTTAATGACGACAACTTCAAAAAGTTAAATAAACGGTGCTTGAAAATCATCATGTTGATATCAGAGAGATAGAAGAGGATATGAACACCTTTTATGGATCGAACCAACAGTTTTTAGTTAAGGTTTTGGGAGTGAAGTGTGTCAATGTTAGACTCGCACCAAAGGATCTGGATCGTTTGTAAAAATACATAAAACTGGAGACAAGACGTAGGATTATGAATATCACGTCGAAACGGTACAACAGTTTAGCAAATGTCGCGGCAAAAATGAGCCGAAACCGAGAAAATTAAAATTCTCTGAAGCCACTGAAGGCCATCTCAGGCGAGGCTTATAACAAGTGTATAGTGTAAGTTTTATTGCTTAAAAGGCGCCTCTTTTAAGAGGATAATAAAAATTTTCATTAAGATACTTAAAAATGTTTTTTTTTTCCAGTCCCAGCCAAATTTGATCAGATACTATACATTATATATGAATTCGAAGTAGTTGGGTTTGTCAATTTTGTTATGATCAGACATTTTTGCCATATGCTATATACCAAATTTGATTGAAATCAATATGTTAGTTTGTTTGCCATGGAATTTCTTTCAAATGTAAAAGACGTCACGTACGCTTCGAAGACAAATTTAAAACTGGTAAAATACTTAAAAAACTAATTAGCTTAGAATAAAGCCTTTACAAAAAGTGTTTCTCTTTCAAAACTTGTAGATAACCAAGCAAAAATTAATTTTCTCATACGAGTATAACATTCAAAGTGGATTATATAAAAATATTGTTTTTAAAAAATTTCATAAAAGTTTTTATTTGTATATATAGGTACTAAGCTCATCTCAGCAGACCTCAACTCATCAGTTGTACAGTATTGTGATTTTGTTTCGAATACTGCAATAGCTTATGAGATATATGCAATACATTAAACTTTAAAATATAAATAGTCTATATAATATAGTGATAACTCCCTAAAAAGTTTTAAAACAAGCTTTGGGTGAAGACAGCTAAGTACTATAATATAGGCAACATTTTTCAAGAGTATACTAAGCAATTAGATGATGATCCGATGACTGAACAATGACTATTTGTCGAGTTAATAATAAAAAATCATAGAGCGAGTAAAAAAGTGATCTTGACAGCTATGAAATGTTTTTATAAACTTTTATTTTTTGATTTTCCACACAACAACAATTAAACTAATCAATTTTCGAAAATTACGAGACTTAAACACGGCAACACCTGATAGTCAGCATACTCGTATGCATGTGTGCACAAGTGTATGTGTGTGTATGTATTAGCCCATATATCTATGCATGAATCTAGGTCTTCAGCAAAAATGCTATGCACTCTACGCAGGTTAAGTGGATTCGTGCAGTTGATGTGTACATTCACTTCCATTCAATTTGAAATGTCAGCACATGCCCCGCTGCCGTTCTGTCTTTATCTTGCAATCATTTATAGTCGCATTATTTTATGTTATTACATAACATTTGTCAATATTGTCTATTAAATAAAAATAAATGCTTTTATAAGTGCGCTTAGAAATGTTGACAGAGTTTTTGTAATGCGAGATTAGAACAGATGCCAGTTTTGCGCTGATTGACTATGCTTTAAACTGAATTGTTGTTTGGTTTCGTTTTAACATACGAGAATAGTTGACAAAAAAAAAATTTACGACATTAAAGTAATATTTTTTTATTTTCGAAAACTTTTATTTGCAAAAGTTAAGACAATATTTATTTTATCGTCTAACTAATCAACTTAAAATTATTTATTTTTAATAAAATTATTGAGAATTGTGATTGCATGGTTAAATTATGAAAACCAACCTAACAAAGAATTCTTTCATGGTTTATAGCACTTACCTGAGGTATGTTTTGGTATTTTGAAAGTATGTATAAAACGAAATTTGAACATCAACACTATTTTTCTATGCAAAAAATGTTGCTGAAACCAACAAGTGACTATATGATTGGCCATCGGTAGGTAGTTTACAAAATTGTGTCTAGCACATATAAGCAACGAAAACGATGAGTTACGGATGAAAACAAAATGATTTCGAGTGACCGTAAAAATACCGAAAAGTCCGAAAGTTCTATAAAAAGTGGATATTGCTTACAATCAACCGATTGTGACAGTAGCTCAAATCAATGAAAATAATGCAAAATTGGATTGCCAAATTTGGGCTTCGTATTACTTCCGCAACCACAGTATTATCCGTAGTTGATAACCACCGACTTTTAACTGTTTCCAAATCTCAAGAGAATATTCGCTCCAATGACATTGACAAAAAAAGGTAAAAGGAAAAGATAATCGTGGGGTATGAAAAAATAGTTTTAATGAAATAATACCGCGAATTTAGAAGATGGCAACAATATGTGTTTCGAAGTATCGTATATTGATAGGAACCATGCTCAAATTCAATTATTTTCCAAAACTTAGTATTGGAACGATTAGAGCTTTATAGTATATACATAGGTATATACCATATATATATGGTATAAAGGTGTCTACTATAGTAGACCCAAGTTGATTTTAGTTTTGAAAACGGCGTTGAAGTTTTAGTTTCCGACCTAAAAAATGGGTTCATCGTAAACAAACGGTTTATTTTAACTTTAAACCATTCTTAAATGATTTTATTTTGCACAGATATTTTTTTATATTTTGCAATTGATTTTTTATCCCCAAAGAAAGTAAACACTACTTCGAAAATATGATATTCCCATACGAAATTTTCCTCACTACAGAAAAGGTCTTAATAACTTTTTTCAAAAAAAATTTCCTTCAAAAGTTATAGTTAAGTATATGCAGTTGCCAAGTGCCTTCTAAATTCTGAAATGCTCATACGACATGGTACTACTGTATTTTGTATTAGAATAAAATTTTTCAAAGTTTCTAAGACATTTAATCTAATATACATTAAGACCAAAAAGCTTCCGAAAATTGTTGGCCCACAATTCCGGCCGTTTACGACGGATGTTTTCGCGCAAACGCTTAAAAATGCTCAAATAATAAACAAAATACGAGCTCATGATGAACCAAACCGCGAACATCGAAGAAAAACAATTTCCGGAAACGTTCTGGTCTTAAAATTTTTATCGTTTTACAGAGTATAATGAACGATTTTAAGACCAAAAACTCGTTCAATACCATCGATCGACCACCGTATTCACCGGATTTGGCCCCATGCGACTTTTATTGTTTGCAAAATTCAAGTTACCACTCTGTCGAACCCGTTTCGACTCGATTGAGACCATAAAAGAAAATTCGCAGAGGGAACTGAAGGCGATTCCGGGCCCGGACCTACAAGGCATGTTTTGATAATTGGAAAAAGAGCTGGCATATGTGTATCGCTTCAGAAGGAGCATATTTTGAAGGCGACAACATAAATATTGATGAAAATTAAACATTTTTCGTTTCATTTACAATTTTCGGAAACTTTCTAGTCTTAATGTATATCAAAAAAATAATCGTTATATACATGGGCACACAAATATAATTTTAGCACTGTTAAAATTGAAAATAAAGAGTTTGTTTCCGTTGGATCTTCTTTTAGTTGGAAATCTAAATGAAATTATTATCTAGTCGCGTTTTATGATTTAAAATATTTACAAGTGATCCATTTTACCCAAAATTAATTGCAATATTCTCCTTAACTGCTGGAATCACTGAGTTTGCTAAGGTTTAATGTGAACAGAATCGAAATAGCACTTGAAATATTGCTTGCTAAGAAATAATTGTATCTGTATGGCGAATTTGCATGAACCGGTTTTATAACATCTGAATTGGAACTGCGCTGTGTACCAGTGGAGCAGTAGTAATGAATGTAGGGTCCTTAGCTAGGTTGTCAGGTATCCTTTTTTTAGGACTACTCGACGTTGTTTTGGCAAAGACTCAGGTCTTTTAGAACGGGTTTCGCATTGACACGTTTCATCCCCATAACATTAAGCAAAATATGCTGAGTCGAGCCACAACAGATGTTGAGATAATTCGCTATCTCTCTGATGCCAACATGACGATTTCAAGCGCTGTTTTTGTTTAATGTTATCGTCATTCAAGGCAGGGTATTTTTCACGTCTTGAACAAACAGCTGCCAAACGCACAACAATTGACCAATGGAGATCAAATTTGACACAAACATATAAAATTTGGGTGGAGGGGAGCGTCTCGAATCATTTCCTAATTTCTCTTATTCTTCTTGTCAATGAAAATAATATGTTTTAGAGCCATTCGTGCACAAGAAGTTTGCTACATATGTCTTTAGATTTATTTACAATATTATGGTTTGGTATTATATTGGTTAAATATTTCTGTCGTCTTATCGAATGCTCCTCCTTAATAATAAAACTAATGGAGCAGAGAGTATTTCGCAACAATAACAACTATACATATGAATATCCAAGATAATCAAATGTCGATGTACTATAGAGTATATATACGTATTTTTGTATACAGTGGAAACACACACACTTCACCAATTCCCAGTCATTGGTTTTACCACAATTTGACAAATGTTGTAATTAGACCTCAAAGAGCAATCAATCAATCAATTGGACTGAATGCATAAGCAAGAAGATAAATATCTACAAAGTCAAACTATACGAGTATATTAAAGCGAGCTCAATCGATTTCCATATGGGTATTTTTTCAGATACTTATTTCAGCCGACTTCACCGCTGTTGTACTATTAATTCACTCAGTCTCCTTTACTTCTGCGCTTTGGTGCTGTTTGAGTATTTTGATGCAATAAATTTGAATGTATCAAAAACTTTAAGACGATCTTTACACACTGATTTGAGTATGAGAAGAGGATATGTTAATAGTAGTGTCCGACACCTTCCAATTTTTTTACGATGTCGATTATTTTAGCTGATTCTTGCCGGGCCGTCCGAATATGACTTAGCCTCAGCAACCAATTTAGTCGCTATTGCAGGAAAAACAAGAAAATCGGTTACACCGAAGCGAAATACAAAAGATTCCTAAGATGAATTTGATTTTTCTGATCGTTCAGTTTGTATGACAGATATATGCTATAATGATTCGATCTGGATAATTTCTTCGAAAATTTCATTATTGACTAAGACAAATTTCGTGAATCTATCTTGTCAAATGAAAAAGTTTTACTTGTAAGCACTTGATTCCGATCGTTTAGTTTGTATGTACGCTATATTTATTTGATAGGATTTTCTTCGGAGATTTCATTATTTCCTTAGATAATGATCTATTCCAAATTTCGTGAAGATACCTCGTCAAATATAAAAGTTTTCCATACAAGCACCTGATTTCGATGGTTCAGTTTGTATGGCAACTATATGCTATAGCTTCTTGGGGAGAAAAGGACGTGTGCATTTCAGATCGATATCTCAAAAACTGAGATACTAGTTGTGTATATAAACGTACAGACGGACAGGGCTAAATTGACTCAGCTGATCATGCTAATCATTTATATTATAAATATATTTTATAGGGTCTCTGACGTTTCCTTCTGGGTGTTACAAGCTTTGTGGCCAACATAATATACCCTTTTCAGGTTATAATTACTAACGTTTACTACATTCTTGTAGACGATTATTGTCAAAATTTCAGCTAAATTGGAATCGCAGTTTTAATCTCACTGCGTGCGGAAGCCGGCGGATAAGGGGATTTCCTAAAACTGGAAAATGAAAGCAATATCGGTTGATATTCGTTTTTAGTCTATGTCAAAGTGAGCTTGGACGCTGTATATGGAGTATCTTACTTCATTGGCGATCGTCAAACATTTGTCAAACAAGGTTCAACCGCGTTGCCTTTTGGGTTTTGATGAGCCCCTCCGAGATGCCTCGAAAGCGATTGCCATGGAGGAAAACGTGACAAGCGGCCACGATCTCGCATTGACAAACTGGCAGAAATCATTATTTCAGGACAATGAAATACTCTGCCACACTGAATATGAAAAGGACCTTCAAGTGTCCGTTCCGAGGCGTGAAGTTCTTGAATTCCAAAATTAATATTCTCCAATACATCAACATTTGTCAGATATTCTGACGATATTGCGTTGATTGATAAAAAACTAAGCCTACTATAAGATAAGTTCAAAGGTTGTAGAATGATAAAAGGAAGGATACGACCTTTTTTTCTTTACTTTTTTGTTCGTGATGCCCTGAACAAAAGAAGGGTATAATTATCTTACAATTACTATGAGAATTAGTATAAATTTTAAAACGCTTTTATTAGCTTGGGTTGTATATATGTAATGGAATCTTAGAGCTCAATTTTCACCGGTTTCCAGAAGTCTGATCAACTTGAAACTTTCCAGAAGTGTCAAGGACCCATGACAATGCAATAATTTGATAAGTTTTCCATTACTTTAAAGGTGGGCGTAACCCCGCCCCTTAAATGGTTTAACGTATATATCTTCCAAACCGCTAAAGCTAACTCAACCAAATGAGAGCTGAGAGGAAGTCCTTTTAGCCTTTTTCATACTCTGTGATAATAACCACGTCCACTCCCCATATAACAATTATGTTAAAATATACTAAAAGTGCGATAACTGACGAAATAAATGGTAGGGAAGAGCTTTATAGGAGGAGGTGTAAAAATTCCTTTAAAGCGTGTTTTTAAGTTTTTTTAAACTATTATTTATTTACGTAACGTTTACTCTGCCGTTATACTTGTATGGTACAAGTATAATTCTGAATGATTGCTTGCATTATTTGGTTGAGTCGATTTAGCCATGTCCGTCTGTCTGACCGACTGTCTGCATATACCCAAACTAATCTCTCAGTTTTTGAGATATCGATCTGAAATTTCGCACAATTTCGGCTTCGGTTTTTTAATAGCTCAGTAAAAAATATATGTTTATATTTACCGCGAATCAATTACTAGGGATAAGATGATTATTTTAAGCGATCCCCCATTCGGGGACTTTAACTAACAAGTACTAATTTTAGCTCGATGACTGCAGTAATTTCATAGGAATCTTTACATGTCACTTTTTTTCTGTTTCCTTCATTTGAAATGTCATATGTAAGTTTTCCACTAACACTTGGTAATATTACACATAACATTTCAACTAATTACAAATTATTTTCATGTCATAATTACGTTTGTCAATATTAAGACCTGTTTAATTATAACTATTTATTATTTTTTATATGTCTTTTTTACTAATTCACTATTAATTTCTCTTAATATTTTCTAATATTGCTTTTAATTTCGTTGTTAGAGAAAGCAATTTAGCTTTGGTTACGTGGAGAATGACAAAAAGCACTTTGTGTGACAACTAAAGAAGTTCCGGGAAACCGTTATAGTAGCGTAGAAAAGATATATTAAACAGCGCAGCGTTTCTCCTAATTGCCAGTAACGTAAAATATACTAATATGATAAGATATGTTAAGTAATTTTAAAGTGCATGGATTCATGTTAAATACTTATAAAATACTTCTCAGAATTTAGCAATGCTATGTCAAGTCTTATAACTAAATATTACGAGTATAAATCATCAAAATTTTAAAGTACCATTTGCATTAAGCCGGGCTAAAATGTTGCTTTGGTAGAAGGACGTTACGGGATCTTCTTCCAACGTTAGACTTTGAGTTGAATATAGGGATATTCAAATTTCGAAACACATCAGTTCGTTTCAGTTTTGTTAGGGATAAGATGAAAGCTATCAACTCGAAAATCGAAACTCACGCAACTTCTGCGCAATTCCTATGTTGTATAGGCATAAAAACTGCTGTTTAGTCAAAGAGACCGAAGCCCATATCTTTCTTCAGACTTTGCCTTTTTACTTCATTTCAACAGCAGCGCCATGAGCAAAGTTGATAGATCTTTAATGAATTTTTTTAATGTAGCATATCACAGCAATAGCCAGTAAAAACCATTAACAACAAAAATCGTTAATAAAATTTATCAAACTAAATTTTAAAATACTGTCCGATCCACCGTATTCTTCAGATTTAGGTCAAATGAGGAGGTTGTCGCCAACACGGAGACCTGTTTTAAGTCCTTTCGAATAATTTTTGAACATTACAGTAATTCAACTTGTATAGTTCTTTAAGTTAACAGTCATATAATTTTTTTATATCCTGAACATTGTATATTAGGATTGCGACGAAGTTTGTAACACCCTGGAGCAAACGAAATTTTGCACACGTCCAAACCACTACATCATTTTGCTGCCACACAAGCTTACCGGTCAAAATCAAATTCTTTAGGCATCTTTTGCATTTGTGAAGGGCAGTTATAATACTGTGTTGCAATCGAAATAAACGTATTTTTTATTTTTTTATGCCTGCTATGAGTTAGGTTAGCTGCCACTTTAAGACTTTCTAGCAGAATTGCGTTTCTCTATCCTGTGCTATGTTGTAAATTGGCCAAAAGGCACACACTCTTCAAACCTATTAATATTGAGATGGCTGGACAAAAATTAAATAGGGAAGACACTTTTCAAGTTTGGGCAAAAATTTATATATCCCATACAACTTGTCCACTATGAAACATATTTTATGAACAACAGTTGCAATATTTTAGTGCTCCTCACTTGTGGTATTGACTTGACCTAATATGTGCGACTTGGTGCTTTCTAGTAAATTCGCCCTTATGTGAGATATATTAGTAAAATTAAGTCTAAAATATTGACGGAATATTTTGTTATTTAGAGAGGATTGAAATAATCTCCTGGCTCTGATGTAACCATTATAGTGATTTCCACTTCTCTCGTTAATTTTAAATTACTTCTGCTTTCCCCAATTCAATTAACCGAAAGATTTTATCACCCCTTTACTTTTTTGACGTATATATTAGCCAATATGTAAGCTATTTTAATAACATGTTATAAACTCTCCATATTCTTATTGAGAGTTTGTAACTAATATTAGATAAGTCGTTCCAAGAGATCCGCCAACATATTTGATTTACTTCGTTACTCGGGCTTAAAACTAAATGTCGAATAAAAGTCTTTCTAGCATTTAGTCTTTTTATATAACAATCAAGAGCTTATAAATCTACCTTCGCAACATATTGCTGCAGAGTATAGTAGTTTTGTTCCCCTCATGGTTGTTTGTATCAGCAAACACTAGTCGATTTAGACATACAGATATATATATTAGGGTGGAGCGAAAAAAAAAAATTAATTTTTTTTTGCTTAGCCGGGGATAAATCTGTAAATTATAAAAAATTAAAATTTTTGGACAGAAAAAAAATTGTTTTAACATCTAGAGGCTCGCAGTTTTAAAGTAAATTTCTAGTTAAAATTTTTTTGGACAAGAAAAAATTATTTTTGGTTTAAAATTTTTACATTTATATCAAAATTACCGAACGTAATGGTTTTTGACTCAAAATTTATTTTAACGCTTAAGAAAAGCATGTGGTCATTTAGGACTTTTTTTTGAACTCTAAGAATGACCACAAAAAAATTTTTTAAGTTGATAACTTTTATTTGCCAGAAAAACGACTCTCCACAGCTTCTAGAACACGATGAGGATGACGAGACGAGTTGAAATCCAAATGTCTGTCTGTCCTTCCGTTCGTCCGTCTGTGCAAGCTGTAACTTGAGTAAAAATAGAGATACCTTAATGAAAATTGGTATACATACAAGTATTTTTGGCACCGTAAATTGCAGATGGGCCTAAAAGCAAATAATCAAAAACCTTTAAATTACCATAACTGCGTTCCGCAATAAGATACAAGACTGCTATTTGAACAACTAATCTCATTAGGAAGGGTCATCTGTGGTGGTTTTAAACAGTTTAAAGAAGTGGGCGTGGCCTCGCCACCGCACCTAATAGGTTTAACGTATATATCTCCCAAAACATTTAAGGTATATCACCCAAATATGCACAGGAAAAATCTTTTTTACGACAGTGTAAAAATAGGTGGCATCAGATTATCATCCCGCCCACTCCCCATATACCGGTTATGTTTAAATCTACTAAAAGTGCGATGCATCAATAAATGAAACCGTCAGAGACATTAAATTTTAAACTCAGCATGGTACAAGAGGGACTTATAGGAGCCGTTGTCAAAATTAAACGACAGGCGGTGCAGCGCCCACCTTTTGCTGAAATCGCTTATCTCCGGACCTACTTCACCAATTTCAACCAAATTCGGTATATAATATTATCCTGACAGTCTTATATCACAGTGCGAAAGTGGGCGAAATCAGTGTACAACCACGCCTACTTCTTATATAAACAAATTTTATATTTCATCAGATTATTTCACTTTCCAGTATACAAATCAAAAATCAATTAATGAAACCGGATAGAACTTTGAACGAATAGTGCCTTTGAGGTGTGCCACCTTATGACGAAAACTTTTAAATCGAACTAAAAATATTCAAGTTCCCAGATACCGAATATGTGAACCCCTGTACATATTGCGAACTTTTTATGTTATAGAAAATATCGGTCGATCTGTCAGATATATTATATTAAAGAAATTCGAAAAGAATCCTTTACTGATAATAGTTTGCCTGTATGTCAAAAATGAGTTGAATCAGATCAATAATTTCCTTAGCTCCCACATATTTACCTTATAGAATGATTTTCCAAATTCCGGGTGACTTTATACCCAATATATCGGCAAATATAAGAGTTATCTTAATAAAATTGAGAGAGCGAGTTTTTTCTAGTAACGGTAGACCCCATATAACTAATATCAGGATTTTCAAACAGCTGATTGAATTTAATCCTTGCTTATTAGAGATGGTATATGAGGTACTATAATGAAACTCATAGAGCATCTTTTTATGTTGATGATATGTAGTAATGCCAAATATAGATAAAGTCGGGTCAATACTACATCTTATTTGTGGATGAATATAAGTTGCGCTGACGGGTAGTACAATATAGTTAATACAAGTTAATAAGATGCAAATTTGATTGTAATCCAGTCAGGATTTCGCCGAAAACAGAATGTTGAATGCTTTCGCAACGTTTTTAAAAAAAAGTTTTGCCAACACCTGCAGGTATTTTCCCGGCTTTGACCCCTGCAAGTTGCGAGAATACAAAATGTTTGGCTACGGCCGAAGTTAGACATTCCTTACCGGTTTTCTCTAGTTTTTTATGTTAAGAGTATCCCTCACATACATTGTGCATTCGGGTGTAAATGTGGATGGAAGCAATATTAAGCTGTAAACATGTTATTTCAAATTGCATACGCTAACAGATATTGCATAACATATAATACATATATATATTTTTTGTGTTAATAATATAATTAATTTATATTAAAAATGTAATCTGCAACTAAATAATTGACAGCTTAGATATAAGAGGCGATTTTATACTCCATCATATATTATAGACAAGTGGTTTTCTGAAGCCTGACATGTTAATATTAAAAAACATACTTACAAATAACTCATACGTGCATTTATGTTGCGATAACTTTCATTTATAATTCAAGTTGGCATCCAAATTTATTATGTTTGCACTTACAAGGCCTTCCAATGCCAGTTACGCATGCACCTGAGCACATGTTGTATACGTACTTACATAGATATGTACATACATAGGTATGCGGACTTATATGTAGAGGCCGTGGTGTTGTGCTTGGCTGCGTTGCGTGGCTGTAAAATCAAACTTGCTGGAATGCCACATGTGGTCACCAGATTAAGCATGAATGTACTTACACACACACAAATATATATATTTATATAGGCATCTATATACATATTTAAGCCTGAGCTAAGGTACATACATGTAACTTCTTGCTTTTTCACCTTAAGATAATCGCTTTTGGGTGGCTAATTAATAATTATACATAAACACCTCAAGGATACATAGAAGTTTCTACAGTGGTAAATAAAATTATTTGGCTTGTAATGCGAGAATTTTCGGCTGTCACTCAAGCGTTCATTCAGCCATTCGTTTACCGAATCAAATATGTAAACAAAATTACCAAAACAAATTGTTATGTGTGTCATTTCATCATTTTATAACCGACGAACAGCTGGATGCCATTCGGCACACATACACACGTACATATGTGTGAGAATGTGAACACAAGTACAACAGTTAAGACAAGCAAAAGGTGCAAATAAAGTTAAATGAATATTAAAAAGAGGTGAGAAAAGTCAGTCACGCGGACATGCCATGCCGCATAAAATGGTGGGGGAGTGTAAAACCACCAGCAGCCATCAGTTGAGATTGCATGTAACTTTTTGAATTACTTTAACTAGCGTGTGTACTTCATATATATATATGTATATAATCGCATGCTTATATATGCATATACTTTTGTATCTATGTAAATATTTATGAGATTGCAGCTGCGCAACAAAAATGTACTCTACTAGTGCTTAAGAAGTTTAGGTGTAGTGCTAATGGTTACGTAAATTCTTAGTATACGCTTCATTGGTATTACAAATTTTGTGCGATGACTCTAAACTAATCAAATTGCAAGCTAAATTATCAAGAGTTCCGTCAGGTTCTACAAGCTATACTCAAGTTTCCTCAGCTTACAAAATATCTACCTGAAAACTACTTTACCATTATCATTGCTTCAGATAAATTGTTTATCAGCGTATTTGCATGACATATTTCCATCACCGAACTGATCTTGAGCAGTGAGAAGACTCTTTTTCCGCAAAACTTTAGAAAATGATGAAAGCTCGACAATTTAATAATAATGCAAGTTCGGTATCTCTCAGCTTTCTCCTCACATGATTCAAACAGTAAACCCATAAAGTGCTTTAACTCCGTAAAACATTATGTCAGAAACTTTAATAGTAAGAATGATACGAAAGGCTGACGTATAAATCAGTTAAAAAGTAAGTAAAAGGGGAAGCACTCCGCATATTAAGAGTAATTCCACAATAAGTTTTACCAATATTAACCTCTAGTAGAGGAAGAAGACTTCCCCTCTAACCCTCTCTTTGAGCATCGATCCTTCTGTGATTAAGCTCATTGCGCCTCTTCTCTAGCAACGCCACCCCACACAAATATTCCTTGGAGGTATATGCACGGAGAAAACAACATCAAGAGTAGGTTCCGCGGCTTATCAAGGAAGCAGTCGAAGTGAGAGAGGATTTCGGAATATTCCTCGCCGGGACAGATAATGCACCCGGTTTCTAGGAGTCCATTTTTGATGAGAGATGGTATTAGCATTAAGGTACTTCCATATGAGACTTGTCTGAGTGCTAGGTCCCCTTAAAAGCGCTGGAAACTGAAGCCGATGAGCTTTCAAGAAAGGGAATCCTTATCCCAATCCTCTCAAGATAAGAACGAGTTGGTGTTCCTTGTCCTCTTGCATTCTGGCGTTGGATCTATCTACCTCGTATGAGCTCAGCAAGTGTTGGCCAGTAACCAGCATATGTGTTGGTGCGAAATATTTCTGGCTAGGGTGGAACGTGATTGGAGTTCTAACTGAACACATTCCTATTGGAGCTTACGCTGTGTGGCTAAAGATTTTGGAAGATCCCACTTGTCAAAGTTGTATGAAAGAAAATTAGTTGACTAAGGTTCGCTAGACTAAGGTTGAAGCATTTCGGTTTTTATACATTCTACGAAAGAGACTAAACTGGAATAGATATTATTAATAAATTTTGTGTCAGGCTCAAGGCGTTTTTTTTTAAATGAAGGGTCTTCCAGATCCATACATAGGAGTTATCGGCAATAAAAAGGGCAAGCTTTAGCTCTTAATACAACTCAAGATTTTAAGAGATCTGTCACTACTTTCCTTATAACATAGTTTTCAACCTATTCAGAGATAGATATAAGGTTATATACATATAAATGATCAGGGCTACGAGACGAGTAGAAATCCGGGTGACTGCTTGTCTGTCCGTCCGTCCGTCCGTGCAAGCTGTAATTTGAGTAAAAACTAAGTCCTTGGCACCATAAAAAGTTTGGTATTGTAGATGGGCGTAATCGGGTTATTAATCGAAAGCCTATAAATTTCCTTAAAATTACGTTAAGGTGTGGCACTTGTGATTTTAAAATCTTTTAAAAGTGGGCGTGGTCTCCCCCCATAATAAGTTTAATGTATATATCTTCCTACCTATTCGAGCTATATGAACCAAATTTGGACAAATCTTTTTGACCCGTCGTATAATAGTGTGTAAATAGGTGAATGCGACTGATAACCCCGCAATCTTGTTATATAAGGGTTTTATTAAAAACTACTAAACGTACGATAAATCAATCAAATCAGAACTTTTAAACTTAGGGAGCATTTTATTCTGTTAATAGTACTTGTATGTTGTATTGCCATTCCTTTATTGCCGTCCCTTTCACTTCCACCGGTACCGATTTCTGCGAATTTATAGTCATCATTGTTTCTGAGTGTATGCCAATGACTTTTGAAACACAAAATCAGGATATGTAGTAGACTGTAAGTCTACCATATCTCCACGTTTAATTTTCATTAAAATTTTCCGCATAACTTTCGGCGTATTTTCGATGAGGTTAACATTTGCTAAGACATACAGGGCAACAAAAAGAATTATTTTTTTGTAGAGCCAAATCGAACGAGACTTGCGCAGACAGTCTGAAAGTGATATCGGTGCTGTGTGACTAGATTAAGTGAGTAAAACTGAGGAACGCAGAGAAATGCATGGCAACGAACAGAAATGCAAGAAAATAAAAACACATCAAAGACAGTATTTATTTTAACAACTACAACAATTGCATGAGATGCAGCTAAGACCGTGACAAGACAAACGAAATTAAACGCATCCGAAAGCACAAAAGCTCATCAAAATGTGGACTACTTCCATAATATCAGCAACCACAACAAAAGAGGCGGCAGTCACCAAGCAGCAGCAACAATAACGATAGTAACAATGTATTCGAAGAAACAGCAAATGACAACAACCGCGGCAATAAGAGAAAAAAAAAGAGGAAGAAGAAGTCAGATGACCGAGTTGACTAGCAGCTGACAGCCAGCTCCAACACCGGTTACACCAGCCGCAATGCACAAGCTTATGTACCTACACAGCTGTTAACAACCAAGCCATAACAACAACAACAATAACAACATGACAAACACGAGTCAGCAACAACAGCATGAATAGCAAAAAAGTCGACACAGGCAAGCGGCAGAGCGAGTTGGCTCAGCATACAGGTTGGAGACGACAACGACGAAGACTTTAGCTTCGCGTCAGCTCACCCTCGCCTTTGGAGCTTTATTTTTGTTGTTCTGTGTTGTGTTGTCGTGGCCTGGCCGACTGTTTGCTTGGCACTTGCTCGCCGGATTATTCGTCGACGTTCGGCGTGTTTGTGGCTTGTGGCTCAAAACCTAACCGTGGCTCAAGTCAATCTTCAGTGCTCGACGGACTCTTAACGGATGCGGACGGTCTCGAAATTTGCGATACAAACGAATGTGTGTAGCTTTGTGTTTTGAGTAGCTGTAAAGTGGGCAAAATAGCAACAAAGCAACGAGTGTAGTTTGCATGCCTTTTGTTATTGCATTAAGTATAGTGAGTGTGCATATTTGAATATTAGTGTTGTGGTGCTGTGTAAAAAATTGTAGAGCACATTTAATACTGTGAAATAAACAAACAAAAATTGTTTAAAACAATGCTTCTGCTCATATAACAAATCTATTTAATTATTTGTTGCTGTGAAACCAAAGCTTGGGCTGAAAGTGTGAAGAAGTCTCGTCGCATTTGAAGAGCATAATGTGTCCGCCAACTCAGTAAGCCGTTGCCATACTTTACTATGCTACGTGCTTTCAAAATTTGTCAAAAAATGCTAGGAAGTTGTTTTTGTTTCGAAGAGCAATGATTTTATTGTGTTGGCGCTGACTTCTACTTCGTACCAGTTGCCAATGAATCAAATTTACAAACATACCTACATACAAGCAGCATTTATATGGAACACGGAATTTCCTGAACGAATGCGGCGCGAGAAACTTGTTGGTTTCGCTTTTTCTAACTTAAGCTGCATTAAATTTAAATTTACTCAAATAAAAAATATTAAAATATTTTACAAAAAATTGGTTTTGAAAAAAGACGCGATACAGAAACAATTATAATAACCACAAATACACTAAAATAAAAAGTTTTATTATAAGAAAAATATTCGTAAAAAATTACCATATTCAAGAATGTGATAGATTATCGAAATCAATAACACTAAAACTACTTACTATAATAGTAAAATCTGTTTATACCAAACATAAACGAAATATTCCGAAATTTTTATATTTATCCAAACCATAATTTTATCGCCTTGCACTTTCAAAATTTGAAGAAGCTTCAAGTGAGCGCCGCTAATGAAATGGGTGAGAGCCGGTTTCAATTTGCCCGTTTGTCAAGCTTATGTCCAAAAACAAAAAAAAAAAACAAGGTAGACAACACGTATACTCCCGCTACTACAACAAAAACGCGTTCGAAGCTCTCCAAACTCGTAAAGCGCTTGCGTCTTCTCCACTTTTATGTATTTCATTTTTCTTTACAGAAAAGAAAACAATCGTTTTTTATTCACGCGTTTTTCGCTGTTTGTTCGCCGTGAGTGCGTTATTTTTTCACATTATGCTTACTTTGCGGGTCGTTGGTCCCTACCGCGGCGCTTGCGCGGCGGGCAGCACCACATAGCACAGCTGTACACTGCGCTTGCGTGTTTGCCAACTTCTTTTTTTAATGGTCGTCATTATGCTTGCATAACTTTTTACGGTTGTTCGTAGCTTTTTTCGGTTTTCTGCATTTGTGTGGTTTTTTCCTTAAACACCGCCAAACCACTCGCTCCAACCGTCAGCGAGTGCTTAAAAATATAATAAAAATCTTAAAAATGTTGTTACGAATATTTATTTATGCATATACATGCATACTTACATATGTGTATGTAAACGCGAAAAACGCCAACAAACAATCAGCAGGCATTGCGTAAAAAATCGCGTCGGAAGTGGCTGTGAGACAAGAAATGGAAGATATTAATTCATATGAGCAGCGAAACCAAAAAAGTAGTTAAACCGAAATGCGCTAATAATAGTTAGCGGCAAGTGAATGGAAAAAGCAAATCCGCAATTGTCTGCGTATATTGCGAAAAAATAAAAAAAAAAAACATTTATGAAAATATCTCTGATAATTTTTGTGTAAAAAAATTATGAATAAAGCTTTGAAATGGAATTTTTATTGACAATAGGCGCTTAATATAGTCGGAACATAATTAGAAAATTATTCGCGGTGATTTAAAAATTTGAAACAATAAGATCTCTGCGTCGAAGTGAAAAGCGCTATTCGCAGAATCAAAAGATTCTGTTTAGTTGCGACTTGAACGTCGAAGGATGGACATGCCCCATTTCTGTACTCTTCCAGAGTTCATTTTCAGAAGAAACATATTTAGAAGACACAAAAGAACTTGAAATTTTCGAAATTTTTTTCAATTTTTCGTACTCTTAATATCATTCAAACTTATGTACTTCGTGTTTTAATTTCGATGAAATTTTTTTTAAGTTGAATTGAACAAAAATTTTATTTAGAAATTGTACCAAAATATGTATACGTTTATCAAAGAATAGAAAAAGTTTAAGTAAATTGGAAAAATATCTAAAAAATAGAAATCAGCTCCTAAACAATATTTATTTTTATAATATTTATTATTTTTTAATAAGTAAATATTAAACCACTATGTCTGCTTATAACCACTACATATAATACTTTTTGACTATATTTAATTTGTCTAAATTGGATTAATGGATTTACGCCAAAGATCTGTTCCTTTGTTCCTTATTTCAATATGATCTGAAAAGTCTAATAAGAGGGTTTTTTGATTTTCAAGGAGGGGGTATAACTCAAAAAAACTTCAGATTTAATTAGTCTAATACGGTTTTGATACTACTTGTCGTCAGCAACTTATATCTTCTACTTCATATATGATCACAAATAAATAAAAATCAACAATTATTGCATGGCGGGATAAGCTGTCAAAACCATAAAATGTTTAAGTCTTAGATTTATACTTCTGATGACAAAAAACTCAGTTTATCTAATATATGACCGTAAAATGTCTCAATTTAAGGGTGCATGGGACGATCCGAATTACTTAAAATTATTACGTAAGATTTTGGAATAACTACGAATTTTTGTAATTTTCTATTTCGCAGAAATTTACAGTTACTAAGCTTAATTTACTGACATAGCTCATATACCTAGATGCCAGTTTTAAGGTCAAATTTAACAAACAATTTCTTCGTTCGATATTTAACCAGGTAACATCCAGAAGGAAAAATCGTAGACCCTACAAAATATATATTATATATAAATGATCACCGTGACGAGCTGAGTGGATTTAGATATGTATATATGCGAAACTCTGCAGTTTTTGGGATATCGATCTGGAATTTGGCGCACCGTCCTTTTCTTCTCAAGAAGCTGTACATTTGTCAGAATCGCCGTTATTGGACCACTATAGCATATAGCTGCCATTCAAACTGATTGATAAAAATTAAATGATTTTAGTCTCTTTCGGTCGGCTGTGTCAATACGTTTTTAATATTTTACAGCATTTCATGCACTTTGGTTTGATTTTTTAAATCACCTATTATGATAACGATTTAGTTCGTTTTTAGTCCACTCATGATGTGGTAGCCATTAATATTGAGCACTTTTACACTACTGATTCGCGATAAAGTTTGCTGGCTCTTAATGCAATTATATTGTATAAATTTTTTTTCGTAATCTTTGATCTGCCTTACGGTCAATATAATTTTGTAAGAAAATTAATAATAAATTGTATCTTCGTTATAAATTTGGGTTAAGCTAAGTGCTACCAAATAAATATTAGAAAAGAAAACAATTTTCTGCAACTTCATTGCGTTTAATCAGCTTCCATTGATTAAGCAAAGAAATGTTTCAGTCGGAAATGAAAGCGGATGTAAACACAGCAAAATTATTCAGAGCTAATTATCACGCTTTTCAACGGTATATAAATATAAGCCATAATCTCTCTCACCCATTTCATAATATATTTTCATCATTCTTACTGACCCCCAAATACGCATTTCACCGCACTGTATGTACATATGTACCATATGTATAATATGTATGTATGCACAATGCCATGCCATTCGCCGCCATAGTACTTGTGTGTATGTTTATCCAAGTTGAGGTATGCACCTTTACATTATTCTATTTTTTATTTTTTCAAATTTATTCTGTTTAATTTTGTTTAAATGCTCGTGAATTTTTTGAGCATTTGTCATTGTTTTTGTGTGTCATTTATCATATGTACATAGATATGTACAAGTATATACAAGTCTATGTTGCCGCTGCATTCCAACATTAAAAATGTGCATATTTTCCAACTTTTTGTGACTCAAACGTGTTGTGAATTTCGAACGTCAACAAATGTTTCACGCATATGCTTAGTTATTACTCATTTGACGGTAAAACACACAAACATATTTAAAGGTCTTCTTTGAAGTGCTGAGCAGAAAATGCAAAAAACCGCTTTAGTTGTAGGTATTTTTATTCGAGAGAACAAAAAATGCAATAAACTAACAGCTAGTCAAAGTTTAAATACTATTTGAGGTCTTGTGGAGTGGATATAAGGATATAAGGACATATTTTATTGCTGAAATTAATAAGAATTTTTCAATTTTTATCGTGAAGGTATAAAAAATAGTGAAGTGGTTAAGGTGGCTTTCGAAGCGAGGTTCGATTATGCAGGTTGGTTGAAAAGTGCTCTAAATTATTTTTTGCTCAAGTTGGTACATCTGTCGCGAGAACACATGCAACGTTACAAGTCATTCTGTTAATTAATTCTGCTTGTAAACAAAGCCCTTTGAAGTTGATGTGTTAGAGTATTTTTATAATATAGAAAAAATTGAATATCGCGCAGTGATTAGATTCTTTGTTTTGAAAGGTTTCACAGCTAAAAAAATTTATGAACAATATGAGAAGTGTATAAGGAGTCTTCACTATCAAAACGCACCGTTGAATTTAGGGCTGATAAATTTAAACGTGGTCGTACTAGGCTTGAAGACGATCCATGCGTCGTCGTCCTTTGCATGGATCGTCTTTAAGCCTAGTACGACCAACAACCGCAACCACGCCAGAAATCATTGAGCAAGTTCATAATATTGTAAGTGAAGATCCAAGTTTGGTTAATGCCGTAGGCATCTCAGACGAACGAGTACTTCATATTTTACACCTTAACAATTCAACAAAAAGCGGATCGAAAACAAATTTATCAGCATAATATGTAGCGTTTTTTATAAAACCGATTTCTTGCGTCGTTTTATAACTATGTATGAGACTTAAATCTACCACCATGATCATAAATTGAAACAAGAACGTAAATTGAAATAGAGCGTTTGCAGTGGACTGAAGCTGGTTGTTCAGCTACAAAGCAGGTGAAGTCACAATGATACACAAAGAAGGTTATGGCATCAGTTTTTGGGATATAAACCAATCAATGAACATAGTAATGATTATTGCAGTCTTTTGGATCAGCTGAATGAAAAAATTCGTAGTAAAAAACCTGATTTGCAGCATAAAAAAATAATGTTTCGATAAGTCAATGCACTGCTCACAAAGGTGTTTTAGCATTGACAAAATTCAACGAAATAATGTACGAATTGTTTCAGAACCCACCGTATTCGCCATATTTGGCTTCCAGCAACTACTAACTCTTCAGGAACCTGAAATAATTAATTCGTGGAAAGCGTTTTTCGTCGAGTGAAGAAGCTATTAGAGCTGTAGACGAGTATTTTGCAGAGCTTCAGGAAAGTCATTATAGGGATGGGATAAAAATATTGGATAATCATTGGAATAAGTGTATTGAAGTTAAGGGAGATTATATTGATTAAAAAAATATATTTCGTACCAAAAACAGTATTTTCTCATTACGAGCGCAAAACTTTTCAACCAACCCGTATATATTTTATAGAGTCTCCGACGTTTCCGTCTATGGTTTACAAACGTCGTCGCAAAGATATCGGTGTGAGATTTTGTAAATTGTCTTACATTTTGTATTACAACAAAAGCACCACGTATACGAATTGAATAATTGAAAAAAAGACCGCAATATTAAAATGAAATAAGGGATAGTTTATGAAATAACATCATTTACCGAATTTGTTTTGGTACTTGCACGACTTGGTACTTGTCTAGTATTCTAATTTCCTACACACACATAAATCCATATTCAAATTTCAAATATTATAATCGCAGTACATACAAATACAGCTCACACGAATTGCTTGTGAACGCAAATGAAATGAAAATCGCGCACGTAGCCGTGGCTGGGGAGCGGATGGCGGATCATACCCACCAATTATACGGGCTTATGTATGCATGCACACGCTGCTTTTCGTAAAATCCATTTAGATAACGGACTTAACAGTGAAGGTACTACAGTTGGGTTATTAAATCAGAGACACAGCGGCCGGAGTCAACTGACCAACAAATTGTGTGAATGAATGAGTCTGCGCATAACTGTTTGACTTACGCACAGATGGCCTCTTTTGCTTTGATTTTCGGTTTTAATTAGATCTTAATGTAATTTTTTTTTTCGGTGAACAAGTATAATGCTTTTAGTATACTGCTATAAAAAGGAAAGCGTTAAGTTTGAATGTGTGGGTGTATGTATACTAGGGTGTAGTGAAAAAAAAGAAATTTTTTGTTTGCTTAGTCTGACGGTAAAATTTGTAGATTATAAAAAAAAATGTTTGGAAAAAAAATGTTTCGCTCCACCCTAATGTTCCGATGTTCCCCAAGTAGATTTTTTTTTCAAATGCGCTTTTAAGTTTCAGTTTCTTCTTCAAAACAAAGAATCCAACGTAAACAAGCTCTTTATTTTCAATTTAAACCGTGTCTAAATTATATTAATTTTTATATATTTTGCATTAAACAAGTAAATGGTTATAGACCTTAAAAAAATAAAATTCTAGTTTGAGATGTTCTGCTTTACAAAAGATGTCTGAATGATATTTTCCATAAGCTATTGCTTTAAAAGCTGTACGCAGTCATATCTATGCATCAAAAGTACTGAGTGCAAGTACCTTATAAATTACTATGTGAACTGAATTACTGAGTCCAAGTTATTATGAGTTTAATAAATTCAAACATCAGTTTTGAGACAATGTTTATAAGCCAACTTTGCAATAAATACCATTACTTTGTTTTGATAGTACCAGCGATGGTTTTGCATTCTATACTTTAACAAAGTAACCTAATAGTTGATTTTTTATGCTCTGAATTACTTATTAAGTTTCCCTCGATGCTTGTCAAAATCGGACATCAGACTAAATAAATGATCAGAGTGACGAGCTGAGTCGATTTAGCCATATCCGTATGTCTCTCTATCTGTCTAGTAGTCTGTATATACGTGAACTAGTCTCTCAGTTTTTTAGAAATATCTCTGAAAATTTGCATACGTCCTTTTCTCACCAAGAAGTTGCTCTTTTGTCGGAACCGCCAGTATTGGAAAACTATGGCATATATCTGCTATACCAACTGAATGATCAAAATCATGTCCTGTTACTTTACGAGATATCTTCCCAAAAATTGGCAGCTATTGCTTGTGTGGATTGTAGTAATTATCATAAAAATCAGTTATTATAGTTATACTGATAATAAAATCAGCTAATAAACTTTATTTTTGATTGTCTGACAGTTATGATTTAATTTCTACAAAAATTTGTAGCGGTAATATACGTAGGAGAGGAGGATATATACCATTTCTTTCGGTTCTGGGTTTTTTCCGCAATTCGACAAGGTGACAAAAGCTAGAAAAAAAGTTAATACAAAAGGTTCCTTACAAGAACTTTATTTGATCGGCCAGTTTGTATTGCAGCTATATATTATACATCATAATGCCAACAAAAAAATTTTGTTAATGATAAAAGTAATTTTTGCCAATATATTTGACAGTTGATTGGCAATAAATATTGCATATAGATACAAGGGGTAAGATTATTAGAAATTAGATGATAGAGCTCATTATCGGTATATTTTCCAATGGATATTTCTGGTGAGTGTTAAAAAATCGTTACAACAAAATTTCACAAGTGCGTGCTCATTAAAAATATTAATGGAGGGGTACCCTTTTGAAAGATAAATATGGTATATTATTTCCAGTATTTTAATAAATTGAAAAAATTTTCTTAGCGCTGTATGGGAATAAAAAAAAAATAAAAATTTACATTAGTAAAAGATGGAGAAAGTTTGAAAGACAACAGACTAACTCAAATTAAATACAATACATATATTTGACATATATAAATTATTAAAAAATAACATTAATAAAAAACCTGATCTAAGAATAATCAAATAAACACAACTTTGTATAAATATATAAAGTATACAATTTTAAAATAACAAATAACAGTAATTATAAGAGAAATTTATTATTTTTGATTCAGTCGTGCTACATTTTGCAAATCACCAAATTGACAGCGTCATTATGGTATTAATTCTGCAACATCAGAATTACTTTAGATTTTGACAGAGATAGATAATAATTAAAAATCTTCCGTAGTTTTCCATATGTGAATTTGAATGTAAAATTGCAACACGGAAGTGTTGGCATTAGAGCAAAGCGTCATCATTGCCGTTGTGAGTAGCATCGGCAGTTAACTAAACAATAACGACGACTACGAACAAAAGTGAAAAAATCGCGCAACAAAGCAACGACCACAACTACCAATAACGACGATCATTAACAAGCAACAACAGCTACAGTGCTTTAGCAACAATTCATCTTCGCGATGCGATGACAAACAAGGAAACTTGCTAAATATTTTCTTGCTCACTGCATTTCATCTCTTCGGCTCTTTTCTGGCACCTCTTCGTGCGAATCATTTGAATAAAAATACCAGAGTAAAAATAAGTGAATAAAAAGCGCAGGGAAATCGAAATAAAAAAGTGATAGTAATTTTAAGTTGTGCAAAATCATAAAAAAAAATTAAAATATTTTATTTGTATTAGCGCGAATATTTCTACCTGCTGTTTAAAATGAGTGTTAAAAGGTTAGCCCCAGCGTGGGGTCATCAGCGGCAGTCGAGACGGTTGCAATATTTCAATGTTGCCAACAGCATTGTGTTTAGCAACAAAATATGGTTTACATTAGCCATCATATTTATCATCTGTTTGGATGTGCATTGTCAAGGTGAGTCAAAATTAAAAAAGTGATAATATTTAATTACGTAAATTTTTTATACATTTTGTTTGAATACATCAGACATTAGAACTGGAATGTGTTCATTGAAAAATTATTGTATACTTTTTTATGTGCTTTGAATATATAAGTATGTACTTTTTTAATCCTTAAACATAATCTATTTTGAAAAAGTTACAAATATTTAATGAATTATAAATTTTTTGGTACAAAAAATGTTAAACTTAATTTCAAAGTTACATGATTTGAAATTCAGATGCTAATAAATAATATATAAAAAATCAACTATGAACACGCAGAATTAAATTTAGTAAATTTGTTTAAAAAATAAATAGTATTTCAAAAGCTCATTCCTTTCTGTCACTCGAAAATTTTTTTTTAATTCACACATTCAATAAAAAACAGCTTTAGCATTAAAATCTTTGAAAATTTTAATAACCTCTTAAGTAGTAATATTTTTCAAAAACGAAATTTACAACTTTAGAGATATTTTTTTAGGAATTTCTTTTCATTAATGTAATAAATTAAGGGTTTCGTATATTTTTCGGTATCAATCTAATTGAAAATTATTATAATATATGTGATCAAAGTTGGATTTTCGAAAAAAAAAATATATTTTATAGTCCAAAAATACTGGCCCCTCTTTGAAATCTTGCAAAAAATAATAAGCAAATTTAATAGAAAAAAACGTTAAGTTCGGTTGCACCCTTTAGAAATAACAAAGTTTTTATGGCAGCTATATGCTATAGTCCGATATCGGCGGTTCCGAAAAATGAGCAGCTTTTTGTGGAGAGCAGCCGTGTACAAAACTTCAAATCTATATCTTAAAAACTGAGAGACTAGTTCACGTATGTACTTGTATATACAGATGGGCAAGCAGACGGACCTGGCTAACTCGACTATTGTTTGGGGCCTCAGACGTTTCCTTCTGGGTGTTACAAACTTTGTGGTAAGCTTATTCAAAGTAATTTAAAAAATCGTAAAAAAAAGTTCAACGTACGCATAATCAGCATTGGCTCTTTTTTTTACCAAAAAACGGCCAACAGACCCTAATTTAGTGCAAAATTAGACATAATTACATTTCTTTAGTGACGAATGGCTTAATTGCACGAATTATTTGATTCAGAATTGCTTTTATAACTATATTCGTGCATTTTGCTTCAAATTAGAAGATTTATTTAAAGGAAACATGTGCAATAGTATTATATAAAGTATTGCCCATCTGAAGCTATAACAATTTAATTTTCATCTTTCTGACAATTCGTTGATTAAATCCCAAAAAGACGGTTAGAATGAATTAAGCCATTTTCTGATAACTGGTTTTGATGTGAACCGTATTCCAGTGAGGATGTTCCGCTACTACTGAAACAAATAGTAGTCAAAAGGGGGATTCAAAGAAACGTGTATAACCGAATTCGAATCTATCGCACCTAACAAATGTACACGTATATATGGAACAAATGCTCAATACTCTATTCCAAAATAGGATTGAATCGCGGTGATTATTTTATTGTTGTCGCCAAACTCTTTACAGCGAGCATTATTTTGAGGTCTGAGAAAGAAAAAAAAAATATTTCATAGGGTGAGTTCGAAGCACCATTCATAAAATTTTTTCATTGTTTTCAGTAATTTTGGACAACTTACCTCATAAATTTTTAACTAAAAATACCTCAAAATTCTTGAAAGTGTTAGCTATCTTCACCATCTTCACTTGAGCATCATTCATAATAATTTTTATCATTATCCGTAATTGTCTCTTTTGGAGATCTTCACTTTAAGCCTTATTTAAACCCACTTACGAATGATATTTTAGCTTGTCTGTTATGTTATGTTCTAGTGAAGCGGGATGGGTATTTAATAGTTCACTATAAATGCGCTTTATATTTTAATAAGAAGGTATATAAAAATTGCCATACTACATACATATATACATAATTGATACTCTATAAAGTAGCCATGTCCTTTCTGTCTGTCCGTGTGTCTGTATATAAGCGAGCTAGTGCCTTTTAAAAAAATGTTCTGAAATTTTGCGAACATTATTTTCTCCACAAGAAGTTACTACCGCCGATATCGGACCACTACAGTATTGGCTGCCATACAATCTGAATGATCGGAATCAAGTGCTTATATGGAAAACTTTTTTATTTGACGAAATATCTTCACGAAGTTTGGCACAGTTCATTGCTGAAGAGAAGATTACAAACTCTGAGCATATCGTTTGGTTCGGAGTACTAAAGCATATATTATTTTTGTGCTTCTCTGAAAGCTTTAAAATCATTTTCCAACAAACAAAAAATTGCATAAAACTGTAAAACAAAGCTTTGTTTAAAATCTGACTAGCATAATTTTCATAATTAGTGCTAATTACAACCTTTCTACAAATCATTCCAAGAAATGGACAATTCGGAGAATATGTGCTCACTACCAAAGGGGGCAATTGGATGCTCATTCATTAAACTTTCAAATAACTGTGCACTTAAGTGCAAATGCATCAAATTGTGTACTTTCAAAAAACAAACACAAACAAATGAAAAAGATTATTCAAGACATTTGGTAGTAATGCTAAATTACCGGTGTGGCAACATATACTACTAATTACACTACTCAGCAATGCATTGCAAACATTTAACTATTGTATCCGCTTCCTTGGAATTTCGTTTTCTCTGCGGAATTCCAAACTCATTATTTTGTGTTAACATTTAATGGCATGTAGATATGTATGAATGATCAGCTAAAAAGCGCGAATCAAAAATTAAACAAAAAGCTATGAAAGAAACAAGAAGATACCCTCATAATTGACGTATGAGCTAACAGCAAGATTGATGAAAATCATTTTACTTGTACGCTTAACCCTTGTCTTCCAACTAAAGACTTTCAGTTTTGCACTTAGGCAAAATTCAATGTGATCTTTGCATAAGTAACGATAGAGCAGTCAGATAACTGTCACTGTAAGCCAATGTGTTGGGACTTAAACCCTCTTTTCGAACACTGCTTACTAAACAAAGCATATGGTACTAGCAAAATAAAACGGTTTTTTAATCTAACTCAGTGCTGAAAGCGTTAAAACTTTCAGCTTTTTCTTGAAAGCGCTTCATTTGAATTCTTTAATCAATCTAAAATATCAAACTATTACCGCAAATAAAATTTACCAAAACTGTGGAAGCGGTACAAAAAAAAATATTTTAAGCTATTCTGGAATTTGGGCAAATACGTCAATTTCAAATAACCACAAATTTATTTTCTAACTGATTTTAGAAGTCAAAACAAATTACTTGCTATGTCAAACAGATTGTGGTCCGTAATGATTTGCGGAGGGAAAAAGGTTATTGCTTTACCCATTTTTTATAAATATACATATATGAAAGTTTGTATGCTTATATACATATGTATGTGAATAAAATTTATTGGCGGTTTTCTTTGATGCTTCTCTTACTATTTTCTCTATTTTTCGCTTCGGTGTGGCGCATTAAGCAAATTTCATTTATTTCATAAATATTTTTATTGATTTAAGATTGAAAGAAATCGTAAAATATGATTTTATTGTAATAAACATGATTTGCAATATTTCTTAGCCTTTTCTGAAAGTTGTCCCACAAAATTGAGTTTATACCTCACACGAATATTTTACTGTTTTTATTGAGAAAATGTGAACTTGCTTGATTATTAAACTGCTCGAGTGTATAACCTCATCTAATATCTTAATTTTTTTTGCTCAATATCTTGTTGTATTATATTTAATCTGTACGTTGTCATTATTTATATTCATTTCCACTCTCTATCTTTTTAAATTTGCTGTCAAACAGTCTCGCAATAGTTCCTTTTGTAATCATTTCCAATATCAATTTTTTATCTCTTTCCCTTTGTTTCAAAACATTCTTTTTTATAGACTTTGTTATTAGTTCTGTCTTATGTTAAGGTTCTGATCACTTCAGTAGTACCCCAAAAACTTTTAATCCCCTAAAAATGCGAGTAAGAAAATATTTTTTTTAGCTTTTATTCCACAATTTCGATTCACTTGACAATAACGCGAAATCACCAGATCACATCATTTTCGATTAGTTCGTTCAACAGAATCACTTGTTGTTAGAGATAAAGAGATATTTATGGACATAATGCTTCGGAAGTCATCGAAAATGGAAAAACTATATAAACTTATGTATATACTTGTATGTAGATTATATAAATTTTTGTATTTGAATATCCATTTCACTTGTGATTTCACATAATTCTGAGTTCTAAAAGTGGGAAAATACTAACGCACTTCGACTGCAAAACCTATGATTCATTGTTCTTTTCTAAATTAAAAAAAAAAACAAAACAGAACAAGCGTTAACTTCGGTTTAACCTAAGCACGAACAACAAGGAATCGTTTTTAATCGGTCAATTCGTATGGCAGTTATATGCTATAATAGTCCATGCTGAACAGTTTGCTCGGAGATTTTACTGTTGCCTTCGAAAATAATCTACGCCAAATTTGGTGAATCTCTAATAGCAAAAACCAGGGACTGTCTTCTCTTGATGCCAGCCTTCTAGCGAGTATACTGATGGAACACAATTCATCTGGCCACTTCTGGGCAATTGCTTACTTTAAATGGTCCAACTTAATACAGGTTATTGAAAGTTTAACCGTAGGGGATTAGTTCATAGTAGACGATTCTCTATCAAACTCACTAAACACATAGGAAAACCTTCTGAACCAATTCTTCATCACCAGTAACTATTCGTTCAGAAATGGTTTTTTTTTGCGATTCAGTAGCGATTCGCAGCTAGAAATTTTGTTCTAAAAAACTGTGAAATATTGTGTATATTCTCTTTACTGGTGTTCATCTTAGGTGCTAACACTGAGTCTAGCATTCAAATAAGTGTCTGAGTGGCTGTTTTGGCACGAAATCTTATATTTCTAACGTCATATAGTGGAACACCATCACACTTATGCACTCCGAGATACTATATTGGAAAAATAATAGATAGATGATAGATTTCTAGATTTTCTATATACCTATAAAGTATGCATAATATAAGTACAATATAATTAATTGTTGTCCAAATTTAACTTAACTTTTAAGATATGCTTTCACTGCTTGATTTCTGAAACATATATGTATATATGGCTTTCCTAAAACATACTTTCAAGCGCGTTTCTTTATATCTGAGCTACAAGTAAATGGTTGCAAAAATTCAAACACGATTGAAATATGTATGACAAAACGAGTCTTACATAACTTCGACACTTTTTAAGGCTTTATATGCAAGAAAAAAAAATTTTTTATGAGTATCGATTATTTTGTTGAGAGAAAATTAATTTCTAGAAACAAAAACAAGCAAGATTTAAAAGAGGTGTCAAAAATGCAAAGCAAAACTATTTTTTAAAATTAATACTGATGAATAATAAAGCATGCATTAACTTTGATAGAAACGGGAAATGGGTACAATAATATGTTTGAAAAGAAACTCAAACCTATACAACCATCACGAACTCATGTATTTCGCTGTCAAATACACTGCAAAGAAGTAACAAGACGGTACTTAGGAAATATTTTTTTCTAACTCTTTCTATTGTCCAACACTCGAGCCACAAATATGCTCAACCATTTCGACTTTTCCTGCAGGGTCAATGTATACGCATGCAGTTTATGTGAGTCTATGTATTTTCATTAATCGGCAATCGAGAAGGAGCCAATTTATGTGCAAGCTGCGTGCGTGACAAACATTTGTCATCGTTCAACAAAATATTCGCACTGCATACTCGTATAACCAAATTCGTGACGCTTGTACTTGTATGGCTTTAGTTTTAATTAACAACTCGTAGCCGAAATGTAGGTAGATACCTACCCAAGCGCGTAACTACCGACACGAATACCATACCAACTCATGGCGACTCATAGTAAAGTTCGATTTTGAGTAATGCTTGCATGAATTCTGGGGATTGCGTAGCAATTTAAAAATACCACATGTTTTCTTATTTGTAGCTGTTAATTGCTCCCATTTAAGCTTAACGAAAGTATGCACTTCATTAAAGACACAAAAGTTGGCACCGAAAAATATGTGTATTGGCAAAAAGTGGACAAACGGCGATCTTTGAAAGCCAAAACTACCGATAAAGAGAACTCCAGCCGGTGTTCGTATACTATTCATGGCTCGCGAGCAGTTTGTTGGCCTCCAAGTCTACTAAAAGCGTTCGAAGTGGAAAGTAATTGAAGGTCTTGACTTATTTTGGCAAGTGCTGCATTGTCATTGTCGCCGTTGTTCATTGCAATTGGCCGTAAATTCTCAAATTTTCTGCAATTCATTTGATTTGAATGTTTAAAGATTTTATAATGATCTTACCAACAATATTTTATTTATGTGATAGCATCAGTTTGCAATATTGTCACTATTTCTGGCAAAAATCAAAATATTAGGGAAGCTTTTATATAGGTTGTGTTATAGAGATAACCATGCCGTCTGAAAAGATGACCATCTCATTTTTAGGAAAGAATTTTTTTTGAGGCTTTTTTTCACAGAATGGTTTACTTTTTATAGTCCTCTGTGGTCTTCGTTTGTCTCTCTCTTCTTTTATATCCAAACGATTATTTTAAGCTACAAAAAATTTAAAATGCTTTGACACAGAATTCAGTGATATTGAGTTGTTCAGAAAGCTTTAAGTTTATATTATCCTAGCTTTTGAGAAGGAAATATTAGTTTAGTAATAATTTAACGTAAATTTAACTATCAATTGCAAATATATATATAAACTGTGTGGAAGAGTAAACAGTCATTTACAATAACAAATATTTTGAAGAATCGCAAATATAACTTCATCTATCTACCTTTGATACAAGGAATTATCGAAGGAAACAAAATATTATACACCATGTAACATACTTAGAAACTATATTAACCGAAAAAGACTAAGTAAACTTAAACAATCAGTTGATTGATTAAAACTGTAGAACTCCATTTGGTCCTTATTTAAACTGCATATACCATATACTAAGTTGTTTGCAAGTGGAATATTAATTATACTTAAATTGCTAGCAACATAAGCTATTGACTGCGGTAAAGACCAATCACTATGATTTATCTTTGCTGCAGCGATTAGAATACAAATACCTATATATAATATATATCTGAAGCAAAAGACTTAAGGCACAAACTTGAAGGCATCTTAGTTCATTATTTTGTTTCTCAGTTAAAATGCTGATTATGGAATATAGGACAGAAGAAAACGTAAAAACGCTGATCGATGGAAATCGAGTCGTCGTATCGAATTTTTTTTATTTGACAAGATATTTTTACGAAAGTTGACGTAATTCAGCTTCACATTTTTGATTACATATGCTTACAACCAAAAGTATTTGTCATGGGAAGCAATTGGATGATAAGAATATCAAAGACATATAAATTTCAATTTTTATTCACAAAACTAATGTGCATATGTATAAAACTGTGTTGCACAGTGTTTTTCCTGTCATTCTGCAAATATCGTTTGTATCCTATAATATTCTTTACAAAAAGCTATTTATAATATTTGAAAATTTTTGGCTTGAAAAGTAAACGAGACAATTGAATTTCAATAAGAACCCATTTGATACCAAAGAAAAGCTGAACAGCTTAGAATTTTAAAAACTTGTCTTTAAAATCTCAAACATTTGTAGATATATCATTTTTTCAAAAATTTTTTAGGAAGCTATGCCTTTATTTGTAATAATTTAAATACATTCTCTTGGGAATTACTTAACCTATTCATTTTCGCAGAAGTATTGTATATAGGCAAATTTCGATTAATTTTTATATCCTGAACAGGGTATATTGAGTTTTCGACTAAGTTTGTAACGTCGGAGACCCTATATATACATAATGATCAGCATGACGAGCTGAGTCGATTTATATAGCATGACGAGCTGAATCTGAAAATGTGCACACGTTCTTTTCTCCCAAAGAAGCTGCTCCTTTGTCGGAACCGATATTGGTTATGATATATCTAGCTTATATTATATTATATATAGCTTCAGCGCAACCCAAGTCAATGTTTTTTTGTTTTAATTCAAAACTATTATTATATAATACTCTTTCATGAAATATAACTATAATAAATAGTATTTTTAATTAAAAACAAGAAAAAACGTTTAACTTGTTATGCACAAAATTATAAAATTATATTAAGAACGACCAATAGATTTCAAATATATAGTATTTTTACCTTTTGAGAATTTTTGAACTTATTAAGCTGAACAACAGCGTACCATATTATATCATTTTTTTTTCGTTGCCAACACTCCAGTGCTTTGTTTAGCGTTTTCTAAACACACATGCGGCCACCCTTTTATAAAAAGTTTAAACACAACATCGAAATAGAACTTTAATTATTTCTACATTTATTTACATAATTCTAAGCGAGTGCTAATTATAATTAGCTTGAGGCGTGAATAATACATAATATCGGGTTCATTCTCCTTAGCGTTAAATATAGCTTGCAGTGTGTGAATACATATGTGCGTATATGTATAGTTTTCACAGTAGGAAACATATACAAGTATATACCATATATACGTAGGTACAACTGCAGAGTATTAACAAATATACACATATATTCAGAAAAACCTTTATATATATAACATATGTATGTTTATGTATATATTGTATATTGGGGTGGGTGCAAAAAAAATTATGTTTTTTCCTTTACTTCGTACTCTGAAAAATTGGTTGATATACATCTATAAAAAGGGCTCTCTAAGTATGAGCTGTTAATTGTAACCGGAAGGTCCTAAGTAATTTTTTCATTAAGTTAAGCCTTAATGAGATATTCATCGTCAAAAAAATTGAATATTTTTCTAGAGCACTAAATTTCATACAAGTCTATGAACTTTGCAATTTAAAATGATTTCTTTAAATTAAATTATAAAATTAAAAAGAGAAAAACTAATTTGCTTTGAAATAGTAAAGTTTCAACCGTTAATATCTTTTGAATGATTAGGATTACGAAAAAATTGTAAGAGAGATTTTATGGAGCATTCAATTTTATACAAAATCTTTGAAACGATATATTTTTTCAAGCTGTTGAAAGCGAGAGAAACAAAGAGGAATAAATAGAAATTAAAATTTTTTAGTGTACGAAGCACAAAAAAAATCGTTTTAGTGACCCACCCTCATATATAAACATATATGTTATTCAAATTTGAAATTTACACTCAAAATTTTTTTTTGTACAAAACCTTTTTCTTATGTGTTTTTTGAGGCAAAATATTGGACACGTATTTTTTTATTACGACTCAATATGAAAACTTTTGGAATTACGAAAATTCAAAATTCAAACTTTTGAAAAAAAATACCTTTAAGCATTTGCGTATACGAAGAAAACTTTTTTCATATAAAATTATTAGCTTATTTTTTGTGATTTTTTTTTAGCTTTCCAATGAGATTAATGTTTAACATTTTCACCTTATTTTATAAACAAAAAGTCCATTTTTATAAACAAATAATTTCTTTTCAATTTAGGACTATTTGTTTTCAGTTTTTTTTAATGAAAAATGTACATTAGACTCTTAAATCACTACTGTATAAATTTGGGAATGGACCGGTAAAAACTACGTTCGCAAAAAATTTTTAATCTTCAGCAAAACTAAATTTTTCATATTGAATCGAAATATAAAAATACATGTCCAATATTTTGTTTCAAAAACAACAAAAAATAGTATTTTGTACGAAACAAATTTTTGAATGTTAATTTTCTATGAAATGATCCATATATGTAGGTATATACTCCTACACCTATTCATGCAAATTAACTTTCGCTAGAATTCCGTAAAAAAATTAGAATATGCATAAACATTGAATTGCAAAGAAGCACCTTATTTGCAAACATATATACAGGTAGCGTTTAGCGCGGCAGCAACAAATGGGCAATAAATAATAGCCAATTAAGATATTAGAAAAAAAATCTGCGACGCGTAAACTGTAAACAAAAGTTACTATGGCTGGTTTGCGTTAAAAGGGGCGCGTCCAGACATGGCATGCTGCAGACAAGCACTCACACACACATACACAAATATGCAAGCGAATTCTTAGAATTGCTTTGCATACAAGCTTCTTCATCCTCATATTGATTTAACTGTAAAAACTAAGATAATGCGCGGCAAGTACAAATCGAAATAGCTGACAATTTATATTAATTTCTGACGTAAGCAATAGGGTGTTTTGATTTTTTTTGCTCATACTTCGCTTAGTTTTTTATATTACTTAATAATTTTGCACTACGACCACGTTCAGCTATGCACTTATCTGATCGCATCATTACATCGGCGCTACTGTTGCACTAAAGACTGACGCGAGCATCTGTTATCGCTACTAAGCGTGTGATCTTCAATCGGCATTTACCTCAATACTATACTTACATATACATACATATATACACAAACATACAATGTATTGGCTGCAAATTGACAGCAGCATAAATGGCGTGGCGCACATAATAAAACACCATTGACGTAAGTAATTAACAATGTTGAATTCATATTAATAGAAATATATTAAAACCAGAAAAAAAGTTACCTTCAGCTTCACCTTTATGGGTGCATTTCATATATGTAGGCTAAAGGGGTATAAAATGATCTTAATCTTGATTTTGATCGGTCAAGTTATAAGGTAGCTATATGCTATAGTGGCTCGATCAGAAAAACTTGTTTCGTTCGCCTTAAAGAATCATCCCTGCCAAATTTCGTAAAGATACCTTGTCAAATATAAGAGTATTCCATACCAGGACTTGAGTTCGATCGGTCAGTTTGTATGACGGCTATAATTTATAGTTGTCCGATCTAAAAAATTTCTTCGGAGATAGCATTATTGCTTTAACAATGATTCATGCCAAATTTCTTGAAGATATATGGTCAAATGAAAATGCTTTCCATACAAGCACTTGATTACTACCGTTCAGTTTCTATGGTAGCTATATGCTTTAGTGGTTCGATTCCGATATCGGCGGTCTCGACAAATGAGCAGCTCCATGTGAAATACAATCATTTTCCATTCAAGAATTTGATTTTGTCATTGAACAGCTTCTAGTGAAGAAAAGAATAGATGGACATGGCTAAATCAACTCAGCTCGTCACGCTGATCATTTATATATATATATTTTATAGGGTCCACGACGTTTCCTTCTGGGTGTTATAAACTTCGTGGGAAACTTAATATAACCTGTTTAGGGTATAATAATAATTTTTTATATCGGTATGAGGAAGCTTATGGTTGTCACTTCAGCATGTTGGCTTAGCGAGAATTAAACAGATACATATAAGCGATAAAGAAGCTTATAAGAATATGTGTGTATATATTCCATACACTTTGCATACATTTTTCTTCATAAATAACTTATATGCATAGCATCTATCATTATTACATTATTTTTTTAATTAATATTAAATATACATAATTGTATGGTATGCCATTAATTTCAAGCCAATGCTTACATTATCACCTTCTAATTTTTTTTTTTTGGTAAAAAAATGTTAGTTAAAGTTATTTAAACTATTTAAAAAATTTTTAATTTATGCATGTAATTTTGCTTAATTTTCTGGAATTTAAATGCTTTAATTAAATCTCATATTTATTACACACCTTATATTATACGAGTATTTGAGTAATACATATTTATCTATTTATCCATTTATGTTTTACTTCGAAAGATTTTTTAACATAACAAATAGTTGGCCGACTTTATGGGTTAGCAAAATTAAATCTTTTACCCTTATTATGGTTCAGATGTCGACTTAGATGAAATGAAACTGAAACAAGCAAACAACTAAATTTTTTTGGTATGAAGTTTCAGTTAAAGTTTTGTTGACGTTGGTGAGTGATGTAAAATTTACAGATAATAATAATTGATGATTTTGTAATGAAAAATAAAAGCCAGATAATTTTGTTAATTTTTTCGAAGGAGATTTTTTTTATTGTTCTGTTTAATTTTTCTGCGCATGGGAAAAGACTTCGTGATCACTTGAATCTTTTAGAAATTCCAGTTAGTTGACTTTTCAAGACTATTTTTTCGAGATTTACAAATTCTTTCATTTAAATTAGAAATTATTTCGCTTTACCTTATTTGAGATAAGTTAACATGTCCGCGAATTTGTTCGAGGGCACTTCTATTAGATAGTTATAACTGTGTCTGTTCTATATATTATATATACGTGTACAAAATTGTTGATTTCAAATTAATTTACAATAATTTAATAGATTTTTGTTAAGAATTTTATAAAACAATTGCGGAAATTCTCTATGATAGTTATCATTTGTTAGTTTTTGATGTTGCTGACAACTATACTGTAACAGGGTTTTATTGTACGTAGTTTACATAAAAGTTGTAAGACAACTTTTTAACTCAACCTAAATTTTTTTCATATTAAACTCTAGAAAAAAAGTTTTAAAACCCTAACAAAATACTTTTAAGTAAACTACTTACTACACATTTAAAAACTATTATAAAAAGGTTAATTCATTTCTATTTTATTTTATTTGTTTTAAAATGTTAATTCATTTGTATTTACGAGTTGTTTAGCTAATATTTTTTCCATTTGTTTAATTTTATTTCTACTTATTATTTCATACTCTTACTCGCACACACATTCTAATGCATTCCTCGCCCACTTAAATGTGCCTACATTTAAATAGCGACATCTTACAAATTTTTATTTGATTTTATATCTATTTGTTTCTAGCGTTCATTTGAAATTACTCAGCCGGAACTCAAACTGAATGAAATTGATGACGGAACAAAAGTTTTGATTGGCAAATACGATAAATTATCTTACAGCTGTAGATCTGTATGACTACCGTAGGCTAGAGTAAATGAACTTTAGGTGTTTCCCATGATGTTTGCAAGTCCGCTTTTCATAATGGGATTTCACTGCTTCGGGAATCCAATGCTTATAGATCCGTGTTGTTAAGCCACATGTGCCTGAAATTTTCTTCCTAAAGCGCCGGGGTTGTTATGCTCTTTATTCTGATTGATATTTAGTTTTATTGTTATATATAGTTATAGTTATATTATTGCAAATGTGATACATTTGAGTTCACGTCAGCTTTGGAATGTTTTATATAACAATATTAATTTATTTAAATATTATAATGTAGCGAACTCTATGTCAGAAAAGAAATCAGCTGTTACCGGAAACTACAGTCAAACAGGTTTGTTAAAGCCACTCTTACGAGCAATCGTCATCTACATTTGCTTTGTGTGCGCTTAGGCAGGCGTACAGTGCACAACAAAAATGTAGTTAATTTGTCTCTTAATTTTTGATTTTTTTAATATAAAAACGTTTCGAATTTTGTAAATATTATTTTGATATCGTACTGATTTTAATCACTTTTGAAAATATTTCATTCTGCATTTAAGCCTCTTTTTATTAACTATTCCGGTATAAAATATACTATATACGGGCAGAAAAAAGTTGAAATGTTATTCCACCAAATATTTCGACATCAAACTCCATAATTTTTGTCACGAATTCTTGTGTAGCAAGATTATATTGGATCCACAAAATTTATTTGGGTCTATAAAAATAATTTGCCGGAAGTGGTTTGCAGGATTTAAAAGTTGTGATTTTGCCTTGAAACACGAAGAACCTCCTGCCAAAAAAGTTCGAAGATAAGAAACTGGAAGTATAATATAAACAATACAATAAACATTGTTGCCAAATTTAAAGGAGCTCGCAGATACTTACATTTTAAAACATTTAACCGGTTGACATTCAGAAGCAAGGAAATCGGATATGCTGGCGATGGCGACTAGATACGAGGCAAAAACTTTCAATTGCAATTGTTCAACGCTCCGTTTGGAAAACAGCTGCTGAAAAGTTTGCATCTCTCGCCTTACAGCCCCGACCCTTCTAACTACAATTTGTTCCGGTCGATGCACCTCGTTCTCACTGGGATACGGTTCAAATTAGAACAGAATATCAAGAATTGGCTTCAGTCACTCTTGACCGCCAAGCCGGCGCAGTTCTTTTGGGATGGAATCCTCACATCTCAGAAAGTTGGAAAAATGTTATAGTTGCAGATAGGCACTACTTTAGACGATAACACTACTCATCAAATGTGAAGGAAAATTTTGCGAAAAATGTGCTAAGAAATCTGTGGGTGTATTTTAGATGTCCTGATTACGAATTTGAGTTCAAAAATCATCACGTGCAACTATTTTTCTCATTTTAGTAAATTGAGGTGGTTTGACTGCTACACTCCTTGACTACAACACATAAATCCTACCTGTTAAGAAATTTTTACTATATTTTTGGTTGTAGCAACCCGAAATCAGCCAGAAACAGTCTCTAACATCACAGTCGCCAAATGACTGTAAACTATTGTAATTATATAAACGTTCAAAATTCGAAAAAACCGCACGAATATAGTTTGCCAAAAATATAAAATACTTATTAAAATTCCATTAGATGTGCTATATTTTTATCATGCACTGTAGGTTTATATGGTTAGTTGTATTAATGCGCACATGCATTCCAGCATTATGATCAGTAAGAAACGTGCAAACATATAAATACATATTTACCATATACATATATGTACATACAGTGGTTTTGTTGTTGTATATTTAAGTAGGTTTATTGTGTAGCGTTAGCTCACTTTTAGTACGTTCCGTTCAACTATGTACGATTAGCTAATCAACTGATCTGACGTTATAAATCCCATCTTGCCTTTGAGATTAGCGAAACTAGCAACGAACTATACAGGCATACAAGTATATATATACATACATACAAATAAATATTTAACAGAACAGGTAGTTCATTCATGCAATTTAAGCCTATTTAGTATATCTGGCGGCATCAAAGCTTAATGAAAAAAATTATTAAAAGTAATTAATTAAAAAACGAAGTTTTCAAAACGAAGAATGCTTTTCGTCCACGCCTTTTTGATATGCATTATTGATTTATGCTCTCACTGTTAGCCAAAAAAGACACACACAAAATATTGCCAAGCTTGTTGGATTCAGTTAGTTTTTCGGAAAGTAGGCGTCCCTATTAATTCCATCAACACACGCGTGTGTGTTTTAAAAAGTCCGTTATCGCGTAATTTCCCTTCACTTTTCTCGGCTAGTTTTATCTTAGCTGATTTTAATTATTTGCTACTTAATTTATAAACACATCGCTTGGTGATGACTTCGGATTATTCATTTGTTTTCACATTAAATTTACATTTGCTTTATCTTGAGTTGTTATTTTGTTTTTAATATTTGCCTATTTTGTAGAGGAAGTGCTATAAAAGTCAACAACCGGCAAATGTTGTTTAACAAAGGTCTCATAAAAGAATCAACAAATAGATACCGGATCTTGACGCTACATTTTGTGTTAAGCTTTTTTAATTTTCATTTAAATGAGATAGGTGTAACTCGTTTCGCAAATGAAAGTAGTAACAATGAAACAAGATTCGACAAGTGCGCCCTATTATTTCGAAACTTTTGTGTTTCTATTGAATTTTAAGAAAATTGTTACTTTGACGCAAATTGAGTTGTTGGACATATTAGTTTGACATTTTTCGTTTCCCCTTTGGGTGTACAGAGAATTGAGCTTTCAGCGTGCAGAAATACTTCTGAGACTTCTTCAATAGGAGTTTTTAAACACAAGCTTTTAATACTTTGCTTATTTTTGCTATTTTAGGTAGGTGGCAACTCCATTACACAATATTTCCTAATTTCCTAAAGCTCTTATTCAATGCCTCACGTTTGTCGCACAAGTTTGAATATTTTCAGTTCCACTTTGAGCGATAGGTGACAGCTTTGTTCCAAAATAATTTTGAATTGTGGATTTGCGGAATACTATTCAAATGGTTTCCTTAATCTTCTTAAGTTTGTGCCGTATTTTGTAATAAAGTATTTTTTTTAGAAATGTGGTTTTTAAGGAAAAATAAAACGCGTATGTATAATGTTACGGCCAAGCATTTAGCTTTTTTTATCAAGACAAGGGCTTACCATTATGTTTTAAAAATTTGTATTTCGAGCAACTACAAGCGACTTCACATAACCCCACAAAAAATAGTCTAGCGGTGTTAAATTCCAATTCAGACACGAAAAAGTCATTATGCATGGCACTATAGCGTTCCCCATTGACTGTAAACTTATGACCGACTTTATTTTTGAAGAAATATGGACCAGTGATTCCCTCTGCCCATAAAGCACACCAAGCAGTAACTTTTTGAGGATGTAATAGCGTCTCAACAATGGCTTGTGAAAATCGGGATCAGTGGCCTTCCCCTTTTGGACCCATTCACCGAACGTGCGATGCGCTTGATGGTCGGTCGGGTTCAATTCTTGCACGAGTTAGATTTTGTATGCCCGCAAACCAAGATCCTTTCAAAAAATCTTCCATAAAGTGGAGTGGCACAGCTTCATTTGTTGCGCGCGATGGCGGATGAGTTCATTCTCTTTGCTACTCTACTCCACACCAGCAATAGCGTCTTCGGTGTGCACTGTACGGCATCTCTGAAGATGCGCATTATCCACTAGATTAAACGTAGTGCGTAACCGATCTATGATTGACCAAATTACCCACTCTAATGGGCGCTTATGTCAATCGAATATTGGACGTAGCGCGAACCGAAAAATTATTTTATAATAAATGAGCACGATTTTCAAAAGTTCTAACGGAGTAGGTCTGCTTATTATAAAAAGATGATGAAGATTCTCTTTCTGCAGTATTTGAATTATACTTCACCTTACTTTGTTATAAAATTTCCATTTTAACTAGTACCTTACTAACTACATTTAGACCTACATTTCTTATATTAAATATAGTCATAGACATTCCAAATGGAACTTAATTAACCAAGTAGTTTTGGAGTCTCCAGATGTCCGTGCAAATCCTCAAAAGCTTTTATATAGCTGTGCTTGTTTAAGCAGGATGTTTTCAGCTTCAAAATCCGGCTCTATTTGTGAATTTTATCGTTTCTCCTGAACTTAAAAGGACGATTTTCAAACACATTATTCACTAATGTGTATTCTAAGGATTATATTGAATTAAAAGTTAAATTATTCCAAGCAATTCTAGAACCTTTTTTAATTAAAATAACGACCTGCTGTTAGTCAAAATTTCCCGGAATTTTTGCAATACTTAAAGTATGAAATTCAGTACATAACTTGTTTTAATAAAATCTGAAATATTGATTGCCACATGAATGGTTCGTCAGACATAATTTCAAACCTTTCTTCTAACGATACACAATGAAATAACCATCAACAGAGCTTGACCATGAAGCTATTTGGGTCGGCTTTGCGCCAAAATAACCATTGGACTATGTTTTTTTTTCAAACCAAAGGAACGTTGAATGGGCAGTTTAAATCGATATCGATGTTGACTTATTTCCTGCAAGTGAACTATCAGTTAAGCATACGTTAATTAGCAGAGAGCGCTACCAGATTCCTTGAGTTCTTAAGACGGAATCGAGAAAATTACTCAAAACTCTTGTGTAAGTGTAATCGCATATCCTTTTTATTTCATTCAGCGAAGTTGGTGAAGTCAACGAAAACTTGCCTCATGTGTTCTCCATCCACCTCTGTTAATGACGATAACATCGAAAAAGTTAAAAGAATGTCGTCATGTTGGCATCAGAGAGATAGCAGAAGAACTCAAAATCTCTCATGGTTTTAGGTATGAAGTCAAATTTGATCAGATCGTATGTATGTATGTTATGAAAAAGATCTTTCGTAGTTATGCAATATTTAAATACTGACAGAAAATAAGGTAGACCTTGTATTTGGTCCAAAACAGAATAATATACTTGTATATTCAGATTTTCCATTTATTTTAACATAGAAACTAAATAATTTGCATACCACCGAAATTCCACAATCTCCTTCAAATACATTTGTATGTATTGTATCTACTTTTTTATTTATACAAAAAACAGTTTGGCTTAGTTTATTTTTAAATGAATGCACGTTTTATTTTAAATATATATATATTTTTTTTTGATTTGCTGCTATGGTATGCAAACATTTGTAGAGTATCTTGATTCTCATGAAAATCGCCAAAGATTCGCACTTGAGTAACAAAATTAGTGTTTTTGGCTCTACTCAGTCTACTTACATTTTTTATATCTTGTTTGCATTTACTTTTCTATGGCTACTTCAGACAAATTGGTATCGTAAAATTTAATTGGGTAGTGAATGGCGCTAAATCAGGTAAATTGAAATACGAACACGTACGCGTATGGCAACACTACTCGTAAATCTATAGCAAACAACCGTAATCGAATAGTCAACTATGTGTGTACTAAAAAAGCTACAAAACGATTTATATTTTGTAAATATTTAATTTTTTATTTTTATTTGCTTTAATTGCCACTTTGTTACTATTCTGTCATGTTTCATTATGCAACTGAAATGGGTGGTTCGAATGCACGTTTTTTTTATTAGGGAAATTCTAAAAGTTATTTGCAGAATTGGTAGATTGATAATTTCGAAATTGAGTGTGATCTTTTACTACTATTATCTCTAGAATGTATTATTCTTGCATTTGGAGATTTTTCTTTCAATGCAGCGAGATCAAATAATACTAATCGTAAACAAACAAATCCACTCTCGTGATATGAACTGAAAAGTAACTTTTAGCATTCTATTAAACCGTTAAGTATGTTCTCTCTCCAAGAGGGATAAGTTTCCAAAGTTACGCGAAAGCTACACTAATTAGAACAAGCTGGTATTGAAAACAGCTGATTTTTCGTTTATATGTACCCATAAGAGAAAAGAAGTATAAATAACAAAATGTGTTTAGTAAAGAAATTCGCATTCAAACGACTCTCCCAGAATTTTTATTTTAAATATTTAAAGTATTATTATTCTAATATGAACCAACAGCTAATATAAAATTCTCATATTTCCTGCTCTAAAAATTAATTTTAGACTAATTTTAGTATTTAAAAGTAGTTAAAAGAGTAAAAATCTCCCAACACTTTCTTGAAAACTCCCAAGTGTAAAACAGATCTTATAAAGGTCATTTCAAGACAACTCAAAAACAATGGGTCTGAGAGGACTGTATGCCGTAGGACTCGACTGTATGACAGTCTGATAAGCTTCGGGCCGACCACTGGGCAAATATTCTACTTAAGATGTCATACATCATTTCAGGGTCTAAAAAAACGATGAATAAAAATTACAACATATTTTCATCGGAAATGAAAATTTGAACCAAATGCAATGGAAAAGTATTGTATAATACAATTTTTGTAGGCATATCTCTGAAGACAGTTTTTTGAAAAAAACATAAATTCTCACGAAAATGCCTACTTTTCTCATCGAACTTGGAATAAAAACTAAGAAATTAATTTTAGTTTATAATTTAAAAAAATATTGGTGGTCAGCCAATCGATCAACCAACTATCTTAAATCCAAAAGAGCGAGATAATTAAATAAGGATAGAACATGTACCTATATAACCTATATTTTTTGTATTTGGACCACCCATTACTCCACATAAATAGTAAGCAATAAACATATATATCAGTTTCAGCTGTGTGTTTCAAATCTCTTAATGCGATTCATTAAAACGCGATAAAAGTGGCTAACAAATTGTTAGTGTCGCCGTTATCGTTTAATGCAACAATAATAACAAAGATGACAACAGCGACACCAACAGCAATGAGTGTAATTACGAAAACGGCTTCTCAAATTTCAAACAGTATAAATTAAGCAAATTTTGATTTCATTTGCCTTTTTCAATTAAACCCGCAGTTGTTGTTGTTGTTGCGCATTCTTATAATACACCTGCGTTGTCTACGCTTGCCCACTTGAATGTGAACAACTTGCTGTTTGATGGTCAAATTACACTGGCTGATTGAATTTTTGAGTCCCTTGACTTGCTCAAAACCCAATCGCAAATATATTTACGTTCGTCCCGATCGATATCTGTGCACTTTAAATTCTTATTAAAATCATAACAAGCTCGAAATTATACATACATACATATATGTATATATACATCTGAACGACATGTGTGTAATAATTTTTACTACGGATCTATTGAGTGCCGTCTATGTAGGATAAATATTTATGTTAAAAATGTCATTGTTTCATGTTTTCAATATCAAGTACGTTTGTTGTGTATGACAACTACTACATCAATTACTCAAACACTTTTAGGGGCAATAGGCAGAACGTTGAATATTTTACGTAAAAAAGGACAAATACACCCTATTCTAAAACTTTTTCAAAGCATTTTTCATATCTTCAAACTCTCAAAAAGTCATAGCAGAGTTGGGAACCGATAAGATCTAGCTAATGAAGGAAAGCAGCCGACCATTATTTGTTGAAGAGCAAAGCCGTTGAACGTTTATTCACAAAAAAAAAACATGTACAATAGTGTTGCTCAAAGTATTACTCATCAGAAGCTTTAATATTTTCCCATCTTTCTGGCCATGTTCTAATGTGAAGCGTATTCCAGTGAGATTAGAATAGTCAGAAGGGGCAAGGTCTAGACTATTAGAGGGATAAGGTGAAAATTCCCAGCCACTGTTTTCCAAATACAATAGTATTTCTTGCGGCCAAGAATTGATGTTAAACTATTGCCTGGTGTCCAGTCGCGACTTCCGGCGGATTTCAATTTGATAAGTGGTCGTCGGTAGCGTTCCCTATTAATGGTAATGTTAGAAGCTCATAATACTGCTTGTCCTTCTGAACCCATCAAAACAGATCTTTGGCGTCATGGATATGAGGATTTGCCGTTGATTTGTATGGTTGGCCAGGCTTCACATATGACACGTTCACTTTTGACACGTTCGCTCAGCTATAGCATATAGCATGTTCACCATAAACTTCTACCAAAATACGACGATTCTCGACGTTCGGAGATTTTCTTCATATTTAAGTAATGAAGAAGAAATTCCCACAAAAACACTTTTTCAGCACAAAGTTCGACATATTTGAGTGAAAAAATTATTGTTGTTTATGCTCCAAATAAATGAAATATGCTAAAAAAGATGCACAAGGACAATAGCTTTCCAATACTGCCTAATTTCAAGTCTATTAAAAAATAATTAAGCGAGTGATGTTTCTGGCTGCGTCGAAAACTTTTATAACAGACACTTTAAAAGCTAAGCTTTTCCAACGTGTAAACTATGTTGTATCTTGCTTGCGGACTTTGAATTTAGATTATTATAGACATATAACTAACATAACCTAGCTCTTTTAAAATATAATCAATTTTTTTGTGTTTCTCTACACCAACTCAACCAATGAAGAAACTATAATTAAGATGTTTCTCAAATATATAACTAGACTTTTTAGGTACATATTTTTTTTGAACACTTTAGCCGTAAAAACAACGGATACGGGGTCAACATATTCATTTTGTTCACAAGTGTTTTATCACATTCGAATGGCGTACTGCAGGGTTGAACTTAAAAAAAAAATAACTACTGAACCGAAGCGGTGGCCTATGTGGTAAGATAGGTAATGAATATGTTTCAGGACTATATAAATAGCCCACAGAATTGTTGCTCATTAATCATTTTTTGACAAATAGCTTAAAACGTGTAAACTTTAAGCTTACATAAATTATCCGAATGTTTAACATTTTTAGCTGTAATTAATTTAATTATTATATGAGCAACATGTATGCAGCTATGTGCTAAATGTTGAATTACTAAAAGCAAGGTCTATAAAATTATGTTGACAAATGATTTCATTAATCGATATATTATTGTTTAAAATAGAATAGTGCATTTTGTATTTATGTATATAATATATACGAGGTGGCACATATTTAATGTTGATATTGAAAATAAAACCGGCTTTTATATTTACGATAATTTTATTTAATTCGAACCTTCACAATTTAGTGGGATTACATTTTGAACACAAAGTGTAATATTTTTATCGTGATTTCCATTACTTCCCAAACATCTGCTTAAGTCAGACCGTAGTGCTGATCCTCGCACAAAAGTTAGCGTAGGACCCCCTTGGACATCTGCAAACGCTGGTGCTTTGTGAAAAACTTCCAGATATGGATCACCAGACTCTTACAGATCGACGAAGACTTTGAGCTTACCAAAAAAGTGTTGGGCGGCTAATATCAATCTCAGCTACTTTGCAAGGTTCACTAGAAGTGTGTCTAGCTAGATGTTCGACCTTAGTTGGATGGTTGGGGAAAAAGTGTCTAGATGATTCTACCCGCCTTCTCTCATACAACTTTAGCAATTTGCATATAACAAGATATGACTAGCCTTGAGCGCGCTGTCAGCAAGCATTGAGTGCTATTTTTGGGGTTGTCCAGGATAAGCAAATGCAAAGTGCACAGGTTGCAGACTGGAGCCTCTCAATGAGTAGAGAGAAACATCTGCGATCTTATACCTTCTAGTAAATAAAACTAGCTTAATTTTATTCAGATTGGGATAAACCACTTCAATCTGTCCACTTAACGACTTAACGGATTAACTCATTCAGGTACCCTTTGGAAAGATTCTAGGTGGTGTTTACGAATTTTACGAATTTTTTACCAAACGAGCTGCGTCGTTCGTGTATGTACTCATTCGACAACTTCATTTCTCAAGTCTCGAGAACGCGTTCTATCTTAATCCGCCACTATAGTTCTGCTACAAAGGATACTTTGAATGATGTGTTTGAAGTTTGCGACAACCCCGCCTCCGGCCGTTGACTACTAAAGGCCGACTCTATATCGAAAAGTGTTTTCGCCGCATAGTCTTTATGCATAAATGTTCCCGCTATGACACCACGGAGTGCAACGGATTGTGGACCCTTTGATAGCCTTTTTCTTCAAAGTCGGCCTCTAATGTAAAAGTCCACGAGCCTATCCAACGTTTTCAAGAACAGAGGAGATACTGATAGGCCTGAAGTCTTGGCAGTGACCTGCGTTCACTTACCGACCTCCCTATGTCCCTCCAGTCGCCAACCCCATTTTCCAAAAAAATATTCTGTCGCAAAAATTTCGACACGAATATTTAGCTTGAAGAAATAGTCCCGGATTTGCTTATGTTCAGTAAATATCACCTCCGAAACTGAATAGTATGATTGGTGTGTGACCTGACGCAGTGTAACAAATCAAACAGTCACTTTTTTGCACGCAATGGCGTTTCATGGATCTCGAATGGATTTTTTCATTCCTAAATACACCATTTTCAATGTACATACATATTAAATTTTTCGGCGAGTGGTTTCGGTGTTAAATGAATTGTGGTTGAATTGTAACATATCTAGTCAATTAAATCGGTTAGTAAACCTTCAAGTTGTTCGTACTGATATAAAAGTTGGGACACCCTGTATAAATTGGAAGCAGTGAATCTACTGTTACACCTGCGCAATACAGTTACTTAAAGTATTTTGCGAAAAAAATACAAATTCTTACCAACTCAGTTATCTAATTTTTAATTCTAGAGCAGTTCCATGAATCGCATTCGTAGCGTAATTGCTGAAAGTGGTAGACAATTTAGAGCAAATAATACTAAGAAAAATGAATTAATTATGAGCCAATAGGCACACCCGTTGAAGTAGCAAAATTAAATTCTGAAAAAAATTTTTTGGAATAATTGAACGTGGCATTGGCACTAGTAAGCCGCTATTAACACAGAAGCCGAATCATTAGTGACGGCAATTAACGCTGTAATGTAAAAAGTTTAAAATTCAAAAAACACCGCTTCGACATAATTTATGTTCGTCAACTTATTAGTTTTTGTTAAATTGTGACCAAATACGATTTTCATGCACGAGCGCCAGACACGAACGCATGCATACACGAGTGCACACATGTGGTTACACGAAAACCACTTGCCAATGCCAGCAGAGCGCTCGCACTTCTGAGTAATTAATTATTTGCAGTTCCGAATGCATTGTCATTTAATTACTTTTTCGAAAACATATGTTTTTAGCCAACTATGCCCTTCCAAATAATTGCTAATATCCATAAACATGTATTACTGAGAGTAAAGGTGTTAATTGAATTTGTATTTTGTTGCACATTAATTTTAATAATTAAAAGTTTCGCTTATTTTTTAATGAATAAATATTTATTTTCATTTTACACTATAAAAATCAGAAAAAAAGAACAAAATAACAAATATATTTATAATGGCAGTTTTGTTTTCAAAAATGAACATATATCGAAGTAAGCAGAATCAAAAATGTCGAAAACATATATATTTCAGCAAACCATCTTATGAGCATTTCTTTTATAATTTTCCAGCTGACAATCTCTTTTCAAGGACCTTAGGTAATCTGTTATCATGTGACGAACTATCCACCTTGACCTTTCGTCACTTTTAGCTCCCGCTGGAACCGCACTCTTTGTTCCTCATTACAGTTTCAAATATTATCAAAGATATCTAACTTAATTCTAATGAGCAAACCCTAGAGTCTGAAAGTTTGTCAGCATATTTTTCAGAATTTTGTGCTGGATTTTCGATCACCAACACAAAACTTTTCCCAGCTTCAATTTTCAAAACAGTCATTACTTTCCTTTCACGGCCAACGCTTTGACAAATTGCTTTGCCATTCCTAATTTGAACACATAGTAAATCGCTGAAGACATTTTAGGAAAATAACTTTTATGTAAATTTTACCCCTCCCCCCATTCACTTTTACTGGTAGACTGAACAGATTTCTGTTTGCAACATCATTGCTGAGAACATGCGAAACACGTTTAAAACGCAAACTGAGATTTTCATTCAGTAAAACAAACAAGACTGTAAGTCTAGATATCTCTATGTCTGATTTTTAACATGGACACTTCCAAACATCAAAATTTTCTAATATATATAGAGCAACCAAAAATGTTTCTTTTTGTAGAGCTGCATTATTTGATAATGTTAATCTTTCGCAATTCTGTGCTGTGTGTATGTTCCTTTTTTGCTATGAAGTCGTATTCTTTTCCAATAATAAAGAAATAACACACTTCGTTATAAATTTGGTCCTCCCTGAACCAAACAGGGTTAAATCGCCGACGAGAGAGCCCTTGGCCTGGTAAAATGCGGCCAACGTAGAATCGGCTGTCGTGGGAATTGAGAGAAAGGCCCTCTGAGCGTCCTGTTGACATTTTAGTTAATGAATAGCATTGACAAATTATCGCAGTGACTGGCTGATAGATATATCTCTCCACTCTGTCTAGTCATTACAAGAAAGACTTTGTGATGGTGGCCTTTGCGCTTTGAGCAAATTAAGTCAAATTTTTCAATACTTTCTTTGCTAGCCAACTAAAGTCATTACTTTAGTATACCAGAAAAAATACGTTTTTCTAAGTATTAAATCTAAACTGCTTTCAAAGTACATTATAGTTGTTAAAACTTTCGGGATTAAATAAGCCTTTTTATTTCTTTAACCATGAAATCCTCTAAATTCTTAACTGAATATTAACTCATTTTGTATAGATAAAACTAGGTAAATACAACGTGTTCATAATCTCAAGTAAATATAAAGATAATTTATTAATATAAAACAAATTAATATATCAATGAACTTGCAGATAATTTCTATATATGTACATACAAAGCATAATTGATATTAATATTTGCTCCACGTTTATCTTTTTTTTACAGATAAAATGTACAGTTTAACAGAGAAGCAGCGCTACGATGGCTGGTACAATAATTTAGCGCATCCAGACTGGGGATCAGTTGGTGAGTACAACCGCAAACACAGACAAGGAGATAAATATTTATAAGCCTATAAATGGGCATGTCTGCCGGTATGTAAATAGGTATACAACTGGTAGACGAGACACGTATTAGATTAGCAATTCAGCAACTATTATGAAATATCTCAAAGCCAAAAGTTGCTCGTGACGTTGACCCGTTTTCCCTTTCTAGCGAAAAGATTGCACTTAATATACAAAGCTATTTTTACAACATTCATGCCCAGCAAAGCCCCTCTTAACTGCGCACAGCTGATCAATGCACCCTACGGTGATAGCGTCATGCTGTAAACACATACACACACTCCCACGCACATAAAACATTTGCATATTCGTGTACAACGTGGCTCGTGTGTAGTGATCGCTCGCTGATCGTGAGCTGAATATTTCTACTAGCTACAATTCATACTGTTCTTTTGAAATATATGTGGGTGTCTAATAGATTTTTAAATATCTTTAATGTGTTTGCCTTTGAAGGGCCCATTTTAATTTACCGCTTTTATTCACTTCATTGTAGTTTGTATTAAAAAAAGTATCATTCATTTATTTTACATTTTAAATTACTATTTTTATGGTGTTAATAGTTACACAGTGTTAATAAACCCTTTATGGTGTGAATTGATTCTAACTATCATTCCACTTTAGTAAAGTGAATTATAGACTAGGGGTGCCCAATAAATACTATTTTTCTACCTTTTGTTTTGAGCAAATCAAATCGAAGCAGGAAAAAACACGCCTTAATTAATTTTTGCTACAAAGGACCCAGGTCAATACACAGTGATGTTGCTGTAAGCTAAAGGGTCTCCGGCTAGTCCACTGTTAGATGCACATGGTTGCATTGATAACAATATTAAGACTTTATTCTAATGAATGTTCCATCGATTCCTTAGCCTCACTGAATTGTACTCCTTTTAAAGCCAATTTGTTTCATGCTTCTTTACCATACGGGGTGTGTTCAAAAAATAAATTGGAATTAAAATTAAAATTTTGCGGCTTTGGAGTGTTCAATTTTCAATTGATATACATATGTATATGCCCCTGAAGTACGATAAAATGTTAAGCTGTATTAGTTACTTACCTTTATAGCAGTTGCTGAAAGAAACAGATCAAAGAATTTGTTGTTGATTTCTTGGTCAAAAACTATACTGTAAAGTTGTTCCAGCCTCATTACTCGCCAGACATGGCTCCGTGTGACCTTTTCCTATTTCCGAAGCTAAAGATAACTTTAAAGGGCCGCCTTTTTACAAGAAGAGGAAAATCGCTGAAAGAGCTAAAGGCTATCCCAAAAATCGAGTTTGAGAAGTGTTTCGACGATTGAAAGAAACGCTGGCATGAGTGCATACCAAAATATCGAATGGGGGCTATTGTGAAGGTGACAACATTAATGTAAACAAATGAATAAATATTTTTTTCAAAAAACGAAAATTTCCATTATTTTTTGCACAGACTTCATATACCATAATGGTGAATAAGTTGAATTTGTTGAACTCTCTCTATCAGCTCTAGTTTCAAACTTTACGAAGATTGATCGTTTCTCATATCTTTGACAGTGGTTTATTAACTATTTCAAGATAAAATCTCTTTGAAAAAGTTAAATATTCACACCGAAATCAAAACAGTGATATATTCTAATCTAACTAGTTTTTTTCTCATAAAACATACAGTGGCTTCAAGCCAAACTCGGACACCAATGTAGATGGCATTGATTAACAAGCGAAATCAAAGTTTGTAAAATAGCTCGAAAGTAAAGACTTTTTCATTTAAGAAAACCCTTTTGATTACCGAAGAAAATAAATTTAGCGTTTTTGGGTCGGAAGTCAAATGAGGAGTTAGAACTGAGTAATCTAAAGCCAACTGCCAAACACCGCGGAGAATCAGTTATGAGATGTGGCTCAATTTCAGGTGCTGGAACCGGGTCGTTTCATTTTATTGAAGGAATAATGGATCAAAATACTTCCCTTGATATTTTAAAAGTAAATTTACCAAGAAGCGTGGAAATTTTATTTAACACCAAAACACAAAACCTATAGCGCATTTTTTTCAATTGTATGAGAACACCACCCAAAATCTGGACATAGATCAAAAAATCGGCCACTCAAATTGGTCAATCAAACAACACAAATCCCACAGAGAATTTGTGGAATCATCTTAACAAAGAAGTTCGAGAATGTTTTCTTTCAAAGAGAAGTTAAAAAATGTTTTACTTCAATAATGGGAAAAAATCAAACTGCCCTTGCTCTATATTCCCGTTAATCCAATCCCTATATTTTGGTACTTTAATATCCTTTGTGTTTTATAAAAGTTTATTTCTTATACCTTTTAATTTTTGAAATTTTAGATAGTCACTTGGTGCGAAAGGCACCTCCCTCATATTCGGACGGAGTTTACGCTATGGCTGGCTCAAATCGACCGTCTACACGTCGTTTGAGTCGCTTATTCATGGGTGGCCGCGATGGCTTGGCATCCAAGCACAATCGCACCGCATTCTTGGCCTTCTTCGGACAAGTAGTGGCGAACGAAATAGTGATGGCTTCAGAGTCGGGTTGCCCTATCGAGATGCATCGTATTGAGATTGAAAAATGCGACGCAATGTACGATCGTGAGTGTCGTGGTGATCGTTATATACCATTCCATCGTGCTGCATACGATCGTGATACTGGGCAGAGTCCGAATGCACCGCGTGAACAGGTAATTATGTTACGAATAATCGAGACTCAATTTAAGTTTACTCTATGCCTGATCCCAATCAAAAATCTACATTCCGCAGATAAATCAAATGACTGCATGGATTGATGGCAGTTTCATTTACAGTACTTCAGAGGCGTGGCTCAATGCAATGCGGTCGTTCCACAATGGCACACTGCTTACGGAGAAGGGTGGCAAAATGCCCATTAAAAACACAATGCGAGTACCGCTCTTCAACAACCCAGCGCCGAATGTTATGAAGATGCTTAGCCCAGAGCGTTTATTTTGTAAGTTAGTTTTTTGTTGTAATTCTTCCTGTAAATTAATTTTAATCTATTTTGCGCCAGTACTTGGTGACCCGCGTACAAATCAAAATCCCGCTGTGCTCTCATTCGCCATACTCTTCTTGCGTTGGCATAATACTCTCGCACAACGCATTAAGCGCGCTCATTCCGACTGGAGTGATGAGGATATCTTCCAACGTGCGCGTCACATGGTCATCGCTAGTTTGCAAAATGTTATTATGTATGAGTATCTGCCAGCTTTTTTGGGTTCGGAAGTAAATCCTTACGAAGGCTACAAGCAGGAAATTCATCCTGGTGTTGGACACATCTTCCAAGCGGCGGCATTCCGCTTCGGTCATACAATGATACCACCTGGCATCTATCGCCGGGACACTAAATGTAATTACAAAAAAACACCTATGGGCTATCCTGCAATACGATTATGTTCTACTTGGTGGGACTCAAGTGTAAGTTTTCTGGAAACTTGTTTTTTAATTATTTAAGTATTTGACTTTTAATCCGCAGGATTTCTTCACGGACACCACAGTCGAGGAGGTGCTATTGGGTATGTCTTCACAGATTGCTGAACGTGAAGATCCCGTGTTGTGTACAGATGTCCGTGATAAACTTTTCGGTCCGATGGAGTTCACACGACGTGACTTGGGTGCTTTGAATATCATGCGTGGTCGTGATAATGGTTTGCCTGACTACAATACAGCGCGTGAGGCTTTTGGGTTGTCGCGTCGTAATGATTGGAAGGAAATTAATCCGGAACTATTTGAAAAAAATCCCGAATTATTAAGGTTAGTAAACTTCATGGAATCACCCACGATTTAGAAGATCGCCACATTAAATCTCACAGTTACTCTGATAGTGTTCACCTCAAGCATTTCAAAAGAAATCTTATGTTATAGGAATGACCCATTAAGATGCATGTTTCGTCCGGTCAAATCTTCTTAGGTTTAATATTGGTAAACGAGTACATGTGTTTTGAGCTAGTGCCCAAAGAAAACTTCGGATTTTTCTCTCCAGAATCACATTCATCTTAGTAGAAAAAAACACGAATTGAGAGCAGCTCAAGATTTTTTTAGTTTTATTTATTGTTATTTAAACCGAGTCTGCAAGTTTATCATTAAGGAAGGTTTATATTATTTCAGAATGCTGATTACTGCCTACGATGATCGTCTAGACAATGTGGATGTCTATGTTGGTGGCATGTTGGAATCATACGGTCAACCAGGCGAGTTCTTCACAGTTGTAATAAAGGAACAATTTGAGCGTTTGCGTGACGCCGATCGCTTTTGGTTTGAAAATGAGCGGAATGGTATTTTTACGCGCGAAGAAATCGAAGAACTACGACAGATAACCATGTGGGACATTATTGTAAACAGCACAGACATTAACGACTCCGATATACAACGCGATGTGTTTATGTGGCACGAAGGTGACCCTTGTCCACAGCCCATGCAACTAAACGCCTCAGAGCTGGAGCCCTGTCAATACCTCGAAGGATACGATTACTTTTCTGGTTCGGAGTTGATGTTCATTTATGCTTGCGTTTTTCTCGGATTTGTGCCCATACTATGCGCAGGCGCTGGATACTGTGTGGTGAAGTTACAAAATAGTAAAAGACGCAAGCTAAAAATACGCCAAGAAGCCTTGCGTTCTGCACAAAATAAAGGCTCGGTGGACAAAATGCTGGCGCGCGAATGGCTGCATGCGAATCACAAACGTTTGGTGACTGTAAAATTCGGTCCAGAGGCGGCTATCTACACAGTGGATAGGAAGGGTGAGAAATTGCGTAGTTTTAATTTGAAAAATGTGGAAGTGATCACAGTGGAGGAATCATCAACGAATCACATTAAGAAGAAGCCATATATACTACTGCGTGTGCCGAATGATCATGATTTGGTACTGGAGTTAGAATCTTATGGTGCGCGACGTAAGTTCGTTAAGAAGTTGGAAGACTTTCTCTTTTTGCATAAAAAAGAAATGACGCTGGTTGAAGTGAATCGTGAAATTATGCTAGCGCGTGCTGAAACGCGTGAGAGACGGCAGAAGCGTTTGGAGTATTTCTTCCGTGAAGCATATGCGCTAACATTTGGCTTACGACCTGGCGAGCGACGACGACGCTCGGACGCCTCCACCGATGGCGAAGTAATGACAGTAATGCGCACTAGTCTCTCAAAAGCGGAGTTTGCGGCGGCGCTTGGCATGAAGCCGAACGACATGTTCGTCCGTAAAATGTTCAATATTGTCGATAAGGATCAAGATGGGCGCATAAGCTTTCAGGAGTTTCTCGAGACTGTGGTGCTATTTTCGCGTGGCAAGACCGACGATAAGCTGCGTATTATCTTCGATATGTGCGACAATGATCGTAACGGTGTCATCGATAAAGGTGAATTAAGTGAAATGATGCGCTCACTAGTGGAGATGGCGCGCACCACCAGTTTGGGTGATGATCAGGTGACCGAGCTGATTGATGGCATGTTCCAAGACGTTGGACTAGAGCATAAAAATCATTTAACTTATCAGGATTTTAAATTAATGATGAAAGAATATAAGGGTGACTTTGTGGCTATCGGTTTGGATTGCAAAGGTGCTAAACAGAATTTCCTCGACACTTCAACTAATGTGGCGCGTATGACCTCATTCAACATCGAGCCAATGCAGGAAAAGCCACGACATTGGTTGCAAGAGAAATGGGACAGCTACATAACGTTCTTGGAAGAAAATCGACAGAACATATTTTATTTGTTTCTCTTCTACGTCATCACGATAGTGTTGTTTGTAGAGCGCTTCATACGTGAGTAATCGATGGAAGTAGAGTTTTATAATTGTTTAATTACGGAAAATAATTACAGACTACTCATTCATGGCTGAGCACACGGATCTGCGACATATTATGGGTGTCGGTATTGCCATAACACGTGGCTCAGCAGCCTCGCTTTCCTTCTGCTACTCGTTATTACTACTCACAATGTCCAGGTACGGCTGCAATAAAGGAAACACTTTTTTCGTATATTGAATAACCGTACAATATAATTTTAATTTCAGAAACCTTATCACCAAACTGAAGGAGTTCCCCATACAACAGTATATTCCACTTGATGCACACATACAATTTCACAAAATCGCGGCTTGTACTGCGCTTTTCTTCTCGGTGTTGCATACCATCGGTCATATCGTTAATTTCTACCATGTCTCTACACAATCTCATGAGAATTTACGGTGTCTTACACGGGAAGTGCACTTTGCCTCCGACTATAAGCCGGATATTACATTTTGGCTTTTCCAGACAGTTACCGGTAAGTTGTCTGAAATATAGTAGACAATTTTTAGAAATAAATGTGGATTCTTCTTTCCCAAGGCACCACTGGCATACTGCTTTTTATTGTCATGTGCATAATCTTCGTTTTTGCACACCCGACCGTACGCAAGAAGGCGTACAAGTTCTTCTGGAATACACATCAACTTTACGTGGGACTCTACTTATTGTCCCTGATACACGGTTTGGCGCGCATCACTGGACCACCACGCTTTTGGATGTTCTTCCTAGGTCCAGGCATTATATACACGCTGGATAAAATCGTCTCGCTGCGCACCAAATACATGGCGCTGGATGTTATCGAAACGGATTTGCTGCCTTCCGATGTTATCAAAATTAAGTTCTATCGACCACCTAATCTAAAATATCTATCCGGGCAGTGGGTGCGTTTGTCGTGTACTGCTTTTCGACCACACGAAATGCATAGCTTTACGTTAACCTCAGCGCCTCATGAGAATTTTCTCAGTTGTCATATAAAAGCGCAAGGTCCATGGACGTGGAAGCTGCGCAATTACTTTGATCCTTGTAATTACAATCCCGAGGATCAACCTAAAATACGCATTGAAGGACCCTTTGGTGGTGGCAATCAGGACTGGTACAAATTCGAGGTAGCGGTAATGGTGGGCGGTGGCATCGGTGTTACACCCTATGCATCAATGCTTAACGATTTGGTGTTCGGTACAAGCACGAACCGGTACTCGGGTGTGGCATGCAAGAAGGTATATTTCCTTTGGATTTGCCCCTCGCACAAACATTTCGAATGGTTCATCGATGTACTGCGCGATGTGGAGAAGAAGGATGTCACAAATGTGTTGGAAATACACATTTTCATAACACAATTTTTCCACAAATTCGATCTGCGAACCACCATGCTGGTAAATTACTCAAGTTAATGAAAATTTAAAACAATTAATTTCAATAATTTGCCTCTTCCTCTTGCAGTACATTTGTGAGAATCACTTCCAGCGCCTATCGAAGACCTCAATATTTACGGGTCTGAAGGCGGTGAATCATTTTGGACGACCTGATATGTCAAGTTTTTTGAAATTCGTTCAAAAGAAACATTCATATGTAAGTAAATAGTTGAGAGACGGGTTAATTTAAATCAATCTTCGCCATCGGTCTAAGAAAGTATGAAGCACCTTATAGCCAAAGACTTTATTAGAAATAAACCACTTAATATTGTTCTTTCCTATACATATGTACGTTTGCTTACTAATAAACTTTCTCAATGTGTTACCGCGCTGTGAGCTTTGTCAAGAATGGATCTAAGCTCCGTTGTCCTCATATGGTTTAATACTAGGCGCTTATGCTTCATGCGAGATCGGTGCGCTTTTGACAACTAACGTAAATTGCGCGGTTACAAGATCCTTCTTAGTCAGAATCGATCGCAAGAAGTTCATTGCTCTCAGCAAAAAAAGCCCTAATAATAGTGAAGGATTTTGAAAAGCATTTGTAGCGTAACTTTAGCTCTTATTGTGTACTAGATGACTTTGTTTATTTAGTAAACTTATGGTTCATCTCAACACGAAGGTCTTGTTGCCAGAGTGGAACCGATGAAGTAGCGGCGCAGTGAGCTTTTTCAAGAATACAACGAAGCTTTTTTGTCCTCACACGAGGGTTTAATTATGGACGCTTAAGCTTCGCGCGAGTTCAGAGAGCTTCTTCCAACTAACGCAACTTGTGTGGTTACAAGATCCTCAGAGCTCATAGCTCAGAGTCGATCAAGGTTCATATTGGATGTCACATCTTCAGTCATCTTAGCGAATTTTGTGGATTTAAAATTAGTCGCAGCCACAGGTTTGTTAATACCTCAAAGCACTTTGCCGATATATGAGGGACAACTTTAGACATTTTTGGTATGACAAATTATGTATATCGAAGTGTGATCGCCATTATCACTGTGATCATTGTGGTATAGGTATCCACCATCAGTTATTATTTTTGAATTGGTTTAGCTCGAACTAAACTCCTTCTACGTATTACCCCAAATCTGATTATTTTTCAACCAATAACTTCTGAATTTAGATGTAGACTTAAAGGTTATATTTCTTTTTAATATTTAATGTACATCGCCTTGTTTTAAAGGCTCTAACTAGGTACTTGCAACCAAACATTATCTTCTACGTTCAACCATGCTCGCCATATTTACTCGAATTGCCTTTGTTGGACAATTTCGTAAAAAAAAAGCTATGATTCCATTAATATCATCTTTGTAGCGCTGTAGCAGAAAGACGCTTTATATTAGCAATAAACCGTTCAGTATTCCCAACCACAACACATGCTCCCCAATCTTCATAAATGTATGAAACCCAGATATAATAATACAATCGACCTAATACGATTTGCAAATTTTCTTAACTTTATGGGGTCTGCAGCGGTCTAACAAATAAAAGTTAAGAAAACGATTATAGTAAAATTATTTTCTTTTAAACAGGTTTCCAAAATTGGCGTTTTTTCATGTGGACCGCGACCGCTCACGAAGAGCATAATGTCGGCTTGTGACGAAGTGAACAAAACGCGAAAGCTCCCATATTTTATACATCATTTCGAGAATTTCGGTTAATTGTGACGGATTTTGAATTAGTTTCTGGTGGAACACATCAATGCATTTACGGTTAATCATTCAAAGAAAGGACGACAACATTAATGCCACCAAAAACTATGAAATCTTCTGGGATCTACTCATTTTTAATATTTAAGTAAATTTTTAATTTAACTCATTGCCTTTTGCACAAAAATACGTACGAAAAATGAGTTAAGCAAAAACTAAATTAAACGTAATTTAAAAATTGTTAGTCAAATTAGCGCTTTTACAATATTTCCGTCAGTATGGAAATTGTCTATCACTTACGAATTTGTCTGGAGAAATGAAGTATTGTCGCTGTGTGGACTGCTTGTATATGTATATGTAATTTTACCACATAATTTGTATATAAGTATTGATACTTCTACTACATACTACTACTGCTATTACACTACTATATTCTGCTCTATGTATATGTATATATACGATAACTGTACCATTAAATTATGACACTTTCTTTCAATTGAAGTTTATTTATTGAATCTTATTTGTTATCATTTTGTAAAAACGAATTAAATCTTATGTAATTATTTATTATATGAATTAAATAAGTTTGTATGAGATAAAAAAACGAATGTGTAAATTGTTGTTGTTTTATAACATGCATCGAACATTAGAGACAATCCAGTTTTTGTAGCGCAACACAAACTTTAATAGATCAAGGGAATTTGTATATATATTTATTATGAGGAAGTCTCAATATTGCTCATACTTTCCGAGTGAAACACTCACTAGAAATGATCCGATATATTTTTGTTAGATTATAGGTAGACCTAACCTTCAAAATACATACCTACGTACAAATTTCATAGTACTTAGCCACAATACCCGATGATACCACTGTGGAAAGAAAAAGTTACTATCGAGTAAAGAGCCATGTGGTCGCATGTCGGATTTTGAGTAATCACGTCCGAATACTTCGAAAGCGGCTTCTACCGAAGATAGCCTGACAAAAGTTGACGATGTCGTATTGAAATAGCTAAGACAGTAGACAGCTCAAAAGACCGCTTAAGTCATTACTACTTACCGATCCAAACCGGGTGAAATTACCGGAAAAAACGTACGTGGCCGGATAAAATCCGTGTCATTTCCGATAACGTTGAACGCATATTACATTTCTAGTATCTAACCACGTTTTTTGCATGCCTTATGAAACCAACTCAGTTAACACCTTTTTTCCGAACGGATGAAATTACTTAGTAAACGACCCAATAAATACCCGCTACAAGAACCACAACCGAGTTCTCGTATGAAACATTGGGCTCACTCCAGAAAACAAGCGCAACCGTGCGAAATATGGATCAACTGGTATAAACCAGATACGTGGTAACAGAGGGCTCTACTTTGCCGCAATATTGGGACGATTCGACGCCCAGGTGATGAAAAAACGGTTTCATTTGGGGGCGAATAAATACTCTTTCAGCGTCGTCCCGGCCAAATTGAGGAAGTTAGTAATGCTGCCCCGTTTCAATACTTTTCATAATTGGCACCGTTCGACTTCTTTTTCCTTTTTTCCAAACTTGAAAAAGTCACTTGCTGCGGAGAAATTTGAGCCAAATGAACTTTTCAGATCTCCTAAAAACGTATAATTCAAGCGGGTTAAAGAAGTTTCAGCATCGCTGAGTTAAGTGCTATGCTTTTAGCAGTGTTGAGAAATAAATCGTAATCTTATCGAAATTTCGGTTCTTTTTGTGGGCTATGGTATTAGCAGCCCGCCCTTGTATTGAAGAAATGTTAAAGCAACTTGTTGGAACATTTCTATTATAAACTCTGCTCAATGCAGTACTTCTATGATATGTCTCAAAATCTTCAGAGTACCGTTCTGTAGTGCTCTTTTGAAAACAAATATATTTCTCTCCACAGATTCACACATTCCATGTAACTCAATTGAAACCGTTTCTATACTGTTTTATTTTGCTATTTTGAACAATTGATTACAAACAAACTACACTATATATTTGCACAAAATGTTGTTTAATCCATTATGTCTTTTGAATCAGTTACAGTTCACAGATTTCGATTATCTTCCGGGTTTTAGAATAGGGATGATATGATTTTTAAGTGTGGTTTCGGTCATTTCAAATATGTTTTGATCTGCAATTTTTTCCAGTAATGTTTACAATTTCATCTTGTTAAGATATACACAAGAATAATGTTTACAAATTATTAAATTTTACTATCAAAATAATCGTTTTCCAAATACAATCTTTTTAAGAAAATCAATTCCGATGAGGCTCACTTTCATCTGAGTGGTGCGGTAAATAAACAGAACTGTCGATTCTGGTGCGAAGAAGGTTCACAAATTATCATAAACAATCATTACATTCACCTAAATGAATAGTTTGGTGTGGTTTTTGGTCTGGTGCAATTGGAAGTAGCTGATCTTGACAACAAGACGGAGCTACGTGCCACACATCATGTGCAACAACCCAATTATTGCGAGACGAGTTTAGAGATTCGATAATTTCAAGAAATTATGACATTGAATGGCTTCCAAGAAGTTGTGATTTAACACCATTACACTACTTCTTGTGGGGTTATTTGAAATCATTGGTCTTTAGCAATAAACTAGACTCTCTTCAAGCTTTAGAATCAATAATGCTATTGATTTAGTGGAAAAAGTATTCGAAAATTGGGTTCATCAAGTTCGCTGCTGCATAAGAAGTTGTGGAGGCCATTTGATTGATGTTAAAATTAGAACTTAATTGTATCGATTGTACTTCACATTAAATAAGAAGCATTTGAATTTCCTTAACAATTAGTGTTATATCACTCTTATTGGAAAACCTTTTAGTTTTTTCAGAATCGTGCCAAATCTTTAATAAAAAACACCACTTTTGGGAAGACAATGGAAAGTTTAACGAAAAACTAATAAGGAAGGTCATTTAAGCATTGTATTGCATTCATTATTTACAATAACAGGCAAAAAGAAACACTTTTATTAGAAAAAGATTCTTTAGGAATTTCATTTCAATTTCTTCCATACTGACCAGTAGATGCGGTATAAAATCAACGTGAAGTGCACAAATTTTGAAGGCGAAAATGAAGAGTAGGCGTGATTATTAACTGATTTCACCCATTTTTTTATTGTATAAAGAAATTCCTCCTTGGGTGCCAATAGTTAGTGCGCATGCCCACAAAATGTCAAAGCACAAAATCCATAATAATTGACAAGCAAGTAAAGGTAATAAATAATGTAATTTTAGAGCACAAATTAAGGTAATTTTATTTAAAATATGTTGGAGTCATTACTAGTGAATCCATTAGCAGCACTTTACCATGAGGAGCTGTTTATTATACAATGGGTGCAAAATTTGTAAGTCAATATCGCCGTGTGCAATTTACGTGCCAAAGTGTAAGCTTTATATAACCACACTACTCATATTTACTTTCTTATAGTTTTGCGCCTGTGGGGCCGATACTACTGCTGCTCAGCGAGCATTTGACGCCAGCAAAACTACTAGACATCTATGTTCCAGTGATAGGTGTATTTAGCCAGCAGCTTATGGTGCTACTTGTAAGCGTGTTAGGTGTACTTAATACGCTCTCCTCACTAGTCAAATGGTATTTGTAGTATATTCAAAAAGTTTTCTATATAATATAAATGTTTACTTACTGCTGCTGTGGCTAGGTCTGCGCCGGCAAACCGACCTTACTGGTGGTTACGTGAGTATAATGCCACGACTACGTTACAGCAACATCATGGCACTTGTGAAACGACAGCAGCTTTTCCTTCGAGCCATTTGGTATCCTTCAGCACAACTGTTTACTTAATGGCTTTGATACTTTTGCCCGCCTGTTGGCAGCGTTTTAAATTGCCCAATCGATATATGAGCGCATGTTGTATGTTAGCGGTTATACTAGCCGGGACTGGCATGTCAATAAGTCGCATTTATTTGGCTGCACAATTTCCACATCAATGTCTGTTATCGTGCTTTTTCACGATTTTTACGATACACACATTCCGCAAATATGCCAAAAGTTTATATACTCTTTGTCGGTTTAAGGCAATCCTGATTCTCGGTTGCCTGAGCATTTCGCCAGTGTTAATATATTTTGGCATGCTGCGTATTGACATGGATCCGCATTGGTCGGTGCGCATGGTAAACGTCAGCATTGTTGTTTACTGAAGGATGTAATATTTATCACTCATTTGCAGGCCTTCAAGTGGTGTATGGATCCAACACAAATGCGCCATGAGGATAGTGCAATTTTCGTGCTGGCTCGCGATTTTGGACATCTAACCGGTGTAGTGCTCTCGTTGCCAATCTATAAAAGGTGTGTATTAATGCTATTTATATATAAGCAATTGTCTTCCTATACCGTTTAAATATTTTTTATTATACCGTTACAAAACATAATCCTTACAGCTTGGCAAACAAAACTGTTATCACCAAACGTCTGCCACTGCTTTTGGTGCTGGAAATGCTCAACTACTACGCGCGTCTGGAAACGCCGAAGACTTACGGTCGGGTTGCATTTGTGGCATATGAGTTTGTACGTAATGCCATGCATTCATTTACGCTTTTAAAAGTCGTGCCGAATTGTGCGACATAATGAAGAACGCTATGAAATAATTATATATGATTCAATTGTAAAGAATTTTAGTTCAATTGCTGTTAGTTATTTAGATAAATTTCAGCAGAATTTCGAAAATTGAAAATTAGCTGCCGAATTAAAAACTAAAAAGAAGAAAATAAAAATATAAGTATTAGCCTCAAGTGTAAAATATTTTTTTTACTTAATCAAAAGAAGCAATAAATCCTAAACTAACCTGACTAACCAAACTTCGCATACGAGTCATCGAAGCCATGGAAACTTAAGCGTTTGATGCCAACTTTTCGAATTATGTTATATTTATTTATAATTTGGATGGCAAAGAAAACTTGACATTTTTTTCATATTCCGAATAATACCAAGAATTTTTCACTGTCGATTTAGGATAAACCCTTTTATTCGACCTTACTATTTTGTATCGACTATTTATAAATCGTTTAGTACAAGGTGTGTTCCAAAAATAACTAAACTTTCTATTTAAAACATACAATATAAAGCGTTAATTATTGAAAACTTGCAGCATTAAAAAGATGCATTCATCCTCTTTCAAACGCACCTAATGTCACGAAAATCGGAGGAAAGTTACTGTCACTTCAGTAAAAGAAAAAATTTATAATTGGTAGCGATGCAAATTTTATTGCGAGAATGTTGGCTGAGATATTAAATAAGAGTAAAAACACTATTTGGAGAATTTGAAATTAAGATTTGGGTAAACGAAAGATGTGTGCACGTTTTGTTTCACATGAAATAAACGAAGACCAAAAAACAAAAAAAAAGTTAACTTCGGTTGCATCGACGCTATAATACCCTTCACAAATACAAAAGATTCCTTACAGGAATTTGATTGTGATCAGACAGTTTGTATGACAGATATATGCTATATTTCTTAAAGGTATTTTGTCATATGGAAAAGTTTTCCATACAAGCATTTGATTCCGATTATTCTCTTTATATACAGACGGACGGACAGACAGACGGACTTGGCTAAATGAACTCATCTGGTCAAGCTGATTATTTATATATACCCTTTATAGGGTCTCTGACGTTTCCTTTTGGATCTTACAAAGATCGTGGCAAACTCAATATACCCTGTTCAGGGTATAAAAAACGAACGAGTTCCCCTCCGTGTTCTCCTGACCTATCGCAATGTGAATATTTTCTAATTTCAAAACTGAAAACCAACATGAAAGAGCGTTTTTTGATGATGTCTCAGGTGGTGAAGCACATTGCTTTAAATGGCAACAGAAAAAATTTACGGATTTGCTGGTTGATCGTTTCCGAACGATGAATTGAGTCTAATGGAACCTCTTTTGATTAAATAATAACTTTTAAAGATAATATATTGTGCACCGTGTGTTCTAAAGGCTAATTTTTTTTAAACATGTGATTTTCAAGAAGAAATAAAACGCATATAATTTAATATAATATTATGATCAAGAATTTAGCTTAACCCCTAAGCTAAGTCAATGCAACAATTTCCAAATAAATTGCTATCCAAACTGACAGATCAAAATCAGTTTAAAGACCTTTTTATACCCTTTATAAAAACTGCACCCTTGAAGGGTATTATAGCTTCGCTGCGGCCTTTTTTCTTATTTATAGTTGAAATAGGAGACCTACATCACTACACCAGTGTTTCTGCATTATTATATTATTCTCGCTTATTTGAAATGTGGAGGCAATTATATCTTGTTTTATAATGTTAGGATTAATAGCAGATAGAATTGCCAAAAATACATTTTGCATATAGTTAATGTCCTCAAATACTTCATTTGCATTTACATTTTTCAACATTTGCATAACTTGTATGGTTAATGAGTTAATATTTTATAGCTCTGCTTTTGATATCCCATGACTCTGTGTGGGTACTTCATCTGAGGGACGATTCAGTAATTGAAATAAGCAATTAGTAATGTAGGAATTTTTCGTATTAAGGTAAGAATTTATTAATTGCGAACTTCAACTTCACACACAACTCTGTTCCGCACCATATAGATTTATCGTCAATTAAGCATTTGCCCATAAAATAAGAATTTCTTATATTCACCAACATCATTTTTGTGCATAGTTTCGATAATTCTTTTCTTTTAAGCGAATAGTTTTCCAAACCATGTAAAGACTTTAATGCAAATTTGTATAATTATCACTTTAATCTTCATAATATATCATAATCGTCTCATCCCTACTAAGTTTCGTTAATGTACAGAATTTAGAATATTAACAAGATCAAGTGTAAATGAACATTTTATACTCCCGCAATTTGCAAGGATCAATGAAGAGGAAATACTTTCAGCGGTCTAAGAGGAAAATATCAATCGGATGTTACATAATCCACTATATTAGGGATATGAGGTTTGACCGTGGTCTATATAAATTTTATTCATATTCATATTACCGCCAAACCACATTATTTTTTTTTTTGAAAAATTGTCCATTTAATTACAATTAAATATAACACCAATTGACCGAAAAAAATGCTTTAAATTCTGATGGAAAGTCAAAATGCATGAAAACACGATATCACATATATTGAGGCTAGGAGAAGTTCTGGACTGAATTAATTAACGTCTGGTATTCTTCAAGTATACTCCCGAGCATATTTTCAAGTAATTTTGTGCAGATAACACTGGCCGACATATTGGGCATAAAGTCTGCTAAATTAACGAAAATCATTATACATATGTAGTCGTAATATATGACAGCTGGCGCAATGCGTAGACCGATTTCGCACACTTAATAAAAACTATAGTATATTCAATATTATAGTACGTTCACTTAAATTTGCTAAGATAGCTAACATATTGATATATATATAGAAGGTATATGAGAACTAGGGTATATATTGACCAGATTTTATCCAGCATTGGTATTATGACTTACCATCACCAGAAAGACAAATTGTTCCAGGTAGTCGGAAATTTATAATCTTTATATTAGGTATATGGGGGATATGAGAAATAGAGAAGTAGTGCCCCGATTTTATAAATTTTAGACACAGGGTTACACTGATATTAGAAATACCTTCTCTCTGAGTTTAATTAAGTCATCCTACATATTGACCGATATATGCGATATAAAGTCAACCGAAAAATATATATAACCACTTTTAACACAAGAGTATGCTATACGTATTATTCTAAAAATATTCTATAATAGATTTTCTCTAAATTTTATTCAGATTTCTTACATATCGATAAGCAAAGAGGTGGTTAGAGTCATGCGGGGACCCATTGCACGCTGGACATGTATTTGGTATGTTGGAATCTATTTTGGATTAGTAGGAGTTTGACCTGTTATAGTATCCAGAACGAAGTTGCGCAAGGGTCACTCTATATTCTCGTGACAAATCGAACTCTTCGCCTGCAATGGGTGGTGGTTTGACTCCAAGTACGCTATTTATTGAGAGGAGTTCGGGGAAGGTGTTAATGGCTTCACTGCCGCTTGCACAGACAGATGGAAGAACAGATAGTCACCCAGATTTCAACTTATCTCGTCATTCTGAACATTTATTTGTACATAACTCGATATCTATCTCGATTAGTTTTAGGTAATACATACAACCGTTAGGTGAATAAAACTCTTATATTTTGTAGCAACATGTTGCGAGAGTATAAAAATAAAATGTAAGAATGAATCTTTAACTTATTTTAGGAATATAGTTATACTCCTATGAAGGTTTATAAATTTATTAAATTGTTGTTAAGCTTGCATGTGTAACATAGATGTGTATATCAAGTGAGATATTGCAATTTCTAATTGACTTAACAAAAATATATTAAACATGTTTTTAATAACATTATTGATGTAATACAATTAATTACTTTGTTAATAAATTTTCATTCGAGATTTAAACGTTAGGACTAACAAAAATGTTTGTTCAAGTTTTGGTGTTTTTTGCGAGCCTTCACAGAAATTGTATACGTAATTATGGTTTGGTCTAACCGGTTTATACGGTAGCTGATTCAGCTATTTAAACGGTGAGTTCACCAAAAGCATTACCCTAATTGTGCAAAACGCATATATACCTACATACATTATCATATGATAAATGCTTTGCGTAAGAAAGGGATGAGCTAACATACATACACACGCGTTTTGGTTAGAGTTTTAAATTGGGCTTTAAGAAACTCGTACCAGACTCTGGTGGCGCTTTTAAGCAATTCACCGGGGATTTAACAAATAGTGGGATTGCAGGAGTAGATTTTACATTAAAAATAAAAGGTATTAAAATATATTCAACGCCAGAAAGTGGGAGGCTACGGTCAGCAGATATAAGAATATCAGAAAGTTCGTACTCCAATGAAAATATCTTTACTATAGTATAATTTAAATAGATTTTTTCTTATTTAAGTTATGTGTTTCTATTTGAATTTCGATATTTGAGGTTAGCAGTTACTATATGTTTCCATTATTTCATTTCATTTTCTGTATTTTTGAAAAATATTTTAATCTGGCATTTTGTTTTGTCTTTAATATCCCAGCTGGGATATTTTTATGGTATGTGTCTTTGCTAATAACAGCTGATTGTCAATTGTTAAAGAAGCAACGCCGGAAAATAGTTGATAAACAAATTGTGGTATTTACAAAGATATCCTCTTATTAATTACATTTATTATGTCGAAAGTGATAGAGATTTCTGATTCAGAGGAGGAATCAGAAAGAGGTGAAAGTGATCATGTAGTGAAAGACAACTCTATTTCGACTGCGCCAAATAATGTTCCCACTACTACAGATTCACATATACAGAAAGTTTTGCCACGGGAAAGTATTCCTTCTTGCAGTAACTCCCCTCCTCCGTTAATAATTTCGGAAGTTTCGTCCTTAAATACCTTACAAGTTCCAGCGACATCAACTATACAAAAGAGCCCGTCTACAAGTACTAGTGCCACCAGCACTAAAGTCGCAGCTAGCACTTCAAACGCAGCTCTAGCACTACAAACTAAACGCAGTCGGCGCAAGAGTATGCATCATCCTCTGTGTGCAAGCCCGGAAATTCAATTTGAAACAATAGCCCTAGATGATGAGGAAGATAAGACGCCATCAAAGACCAAAAACAAAACAACTGTCAGTACCGATGGTATACAACAGAATAAGGCGCCAAAATTACAGAAGACTCCGCCGAAAATACTTAATGCTAAACCACAGGCAGACAAAACCGGTGAGGATTTACCTGATGTTTGTGCTGAGTTCCTTGCGTCAGATGAAACTAAAGCATTACTACAGCAAATAGCAGAGGATCGTGTCCGCATAAATTTTCTACTGGCTTCATATAATATGCCAGAAATACAATTTGCTTTACATACAAAGCCAGATGTTTTGCAATTTCAATTAGAGGAGCGAATAAAGCATAGAAAAAGACGGTCAATGGAGTCTTCGAGGCAATTGAAAAAACGACGGAGTTTGTTACAAAATAACCCTCGCACGAGCACTTAAATTGAAATAATCTTATTTCCTTATTATATAATATATATAAATATATACGTAATTATTTAGAGGTCTTCATATTGCATAGATTGTTTAAAGATTGTATTCAAATATGCGAAAATATTAAGTTAATTAATATTAAGTAAGAAAAACTCAGTTAGTTAAAGAAAATTTTACAGTAATGGGCGCTGGAGGTAAATATTATGTTAATAATTGTAATTAAAAAGTAAAATAATAATGAACAAATTGTAATTAAAACTAATGATGCGAGTTATTTTGTGTATGAGTTTGAATTTAGTTAGAATGCTCGAAATGTTTGTAAATTATATTTTCTTTATAAATGCAGCGCATATTATACAATTGCCTAGATGAATGCTTACAAACTATACTATATCCGACTCAAGTCCAAAATTCCGTAAATCAATATATACCTATAACAATGGCTTCGTGATACGTATCATAAACGATCAGATATCTTGTGGGCTTTACCAAAATATGTCATTTGAAAGTGCCATTTGAATAGCATGAGAAGAACTTTCACTCTTTCAAAGCCGGACTTTTCACTTAATTTCGCTTAATTTCCATATTCTGTAATGAATGACATTTGTTTAAAGTATCACAACTATCTGCCTGGATTTCGAGGTTATCGGGTTGGACAGGGATTTGACAGTAGTACAAAGCTTGCTCACTCTGGCGGAGAGGTGCGCCAACCATTTCTTCCGCTTATGTTGATCTTCCAGTTATCGAATCTCCAAATTGATATGCCTTATACGGGCATCACAGAAATCGCCCTGGCGTAAGGTGTCGCGCTAATTTGCGAGGACTGCTGCTTCAGCTTGGAAACGTCGTAATACTTAGACTCTACCAGCTGGAATGAAGCGGGCAGTAGGTGAATTCTGTGAAGCCGACCCAGTTAGCTTTGTTAAAGTTATCGTAGGTGCTTTTTATCAAGCCTCCATTAGCGATGGTGATGTCAAACGAGCTGATACAGTTACCCATAATTCTGGTGGGTGCTTTGTCATTGATCTCCCTACGATCGTTTGATAAGCAGGAATGCCAAAGAACGTGTTTCGCGTTGAAGTCGCTAAGTACCAATCGATTCTTACCACGAAGCAGGGCACCTTTGATGTTGGCACTAAACCCAATTTTGGTCCGTATATTAGCACCATTATAATATAAGTATATATATACATAAATGATCAGCATGTTGAGCTGAGTTTATTTATCCATGTCCGTCATGTACACGAACTAGTCTCTCAGTTTTGGAGATATCGATCTTAAATTTAGCATATAACTTTTTCTCACCAAGAAGCTGCTCATTTGTTGGAATCGATATCGGACCACTATAGTATATAGCTGCCATACAAACTGAACAATCGGAAGCAAGTGCTTGTATGGAGAATTTTTTTCATTTGACAAGAACTCTTCACGAAATTCGGAATGGATTATCACCTTAGGCAATTATAGAATTGTAGAAGATATTGTTTAGATCGGGTTCCTACAGCATATAGCTGTCATACAAGCTGAATGATCGGAATCAAGTTTTTCTAAGGAACCATTTGTATTTGTGAAGGGTATTATAGCTCGAGTGCAACCGAAGTTAACGTTTTTTCTTGTGTTATATTATTTTGTGCTTTCAAAATGCACCTGTGAAGCGTGTTACAGCTTCGGTACAGCTTTTTCTTGCTTAGCTGACTACAAAATTTAAACTTAAGTTTAATCGAAACTAAACTAAAAATTTTTCCGTGAAACTGAATACTTTATACGCAATATCTCCCTGGCACACTTACGCACTTAACTTCTCAATGAGATATCTATATATGTCTATTTGTTATCAACACGTGTGCACTCAAAAATAAATAATTAAATATTTACATACTTAAATACATACAAACATATGTATGTAAATTTGAATCCGAGTGGGTGATATCGCACGCAAGCGACATGCGAACTTGTTACGCTACCGAAACTATTGAGTTGATTAAATGTTAATTTTTCGGCAGATTAACATCTTCATTCACGGCAGAGCGCTGAAGTGTACGCGCATATTATGCTTAAAGCTGATAGAGATAGTGTAACTATTTGTACACAGTCTCTCGGCTTGTTTGTATTCTTGTGGCCACGCAGTGTTCACGCTGTCAAATGTAGCACATTTCTTTGAATGGTTAATTGAGTGGACCATTATCACCTTTTTATATAGATCTTACGTGATACTTACTTACATATATACATTCATATACAATACTATATACATATGGACGTGTATGGTGTCACCAATGGGTGGTCAGTTACTTTGGGTATTTTCCATCGCTGGAGTTTGTTGATCCGTTTTAGCCTCGAATTCGCTTCTGATGACAAGTAACATTTTGATGTATGTATGTATGTATGGTATAGGTATCAGTAATTGTAATTGTAGGTATGGAACTTTTTATACTCTTGCAACATGTTGCAACAGAGTATATTAGTTTTGTTTACTTAACGGTTGTTTGTATCACTTAAAACTAATCGAGATATACCTATATGTAGTTATATATATATAAACGATCAGGATGACGAGATGAGTTGAAATCCGGGTGACTGTCTGTCCGTACATAACTTGAGCAAAAATTAAGACATCTTCAAGAAACTAGGTACGCATATTCTTTGACACCCAAGGGTGGTGGTATTGCAAATGGGCGGAATCGGAACATTGCCACGCTCACAAAACGCAACTAAACGAAATTTTTTAAAGTGCTATAACTAAGCCGCAAATTAAGATACAAAACGGTAAATTGTTGCAGGAGCTCGTCGTAGCCAGAGATATCTGTGGGCTGACATTTTTTTAAAAGTGGGCGTGGTTCCGACCCTTAAATGGTTTAATGCACATATCTTCCAAATCGCCTAAGATGTATCAACCAAACTTGCCTGGAAGAAGTTATTTTATTAACTCTTCAAACTTTGTTAAAATGGGTAAAATCGGATATTAACCGCGCCCACTCTTCATCCAACGGTTATGTTGAAAACTACTTAAAGTACGATCACTCACTGAATAAATGCGCCACAAGCATTAAATTTCACAGCCCTTTATATATATCAGCAACTATTTGACTGATATTAACCAAATTTGGTGTGTGAGATTACCGAAAACTGGGCGAAATCGGATGACAATCACACATAATTTCTTTTACTTTACAGTACAGAAATCAAACATCAATACTTACTGGTGCGATTTCTATTTTTTGTGACCAACAATTAAGTTGCTTGCAAGTACATTACCATTTCACAACTTAGAAAAAGCAAAGATAACACAAACATACTTAAAAGACTATGGCAACCAACCAGTTTGATCCAACTTCATCATGATGATTTCAAAGTTGTGTTAACCTTTTCTCGATCAACCTTTATGACTTTCTGTATACGGTTTTTATTTCAAAATAAAACCCAGACATAAGCTAAAATACAGAAAATTATAATTACAAACCAACCATAAATGCAAAAAGTTAGTCACATTTTCAAATAGATTCATTATCAAAAGCTGTCTGCATTTAATTGCTGCTCATAAAATAGTTAACAAAATTAGGGCGATAAGGAAAAATTTGATTATTGCTACAGTACATATTGTATAGAGTATACTAGTTCTGTTTACATAACGGTTATTTGTAACACCTAAGGCGAGGTAGATACTAGATGTAGATCGGATGACGAGCTGAATAGATTTCGGATTTCAGAATGTCTATCTGTCCTTGTAAAAGTTAATTTGAGTAAAATTATAGTAATTCCAAGAAACGCATGCGCGAATTCCTTGCGTATATAGGACTGTTGAATTATAGGTCGAGACGGACAGGTTTGGTTTCAAATTTTTTAAAACGTGTGCGTGACTATATCTGCTAATAAATCAATTAAATAATCTAATCACATAAATTTTAACCCAAAATTAATAAAACCAATATTTTCGTATATATCAAATACAATTATTTTCCTCCTTCAATCTTATCTATTCGTATCCGTATATATTTGTCGATTTGCTATATATCTTAATCAACTTAAGTGAACATGCTTCTGGAAATAGTTTAATATGGCGGTACAACCTATTATAAATGTTCCCGTCTATCTGACTGTCTTCATAACGTACCAATCAGTTGTAAGAGTGAAATGTCTATAAAAAAAGAAATATATATAAATGCGAAGAACGAAATTTTGCAGACGCCTGAACAGAGGGGTGCGTCTCCGTCCCCGAATAGGTTTAATGTGCATATCTTATAAAATACGATAGCTAAATCGATCCAACTTGCTCAGAACAATTTCGCTCTGGTAAATTTGGTTGATATTAGATAACCACGTCCACTTCCCGGTTATGTTGAAAACTAGAGAAGCAATTAATTTCACAGCCAAAATGGAACGGAATGACTTTATAGACTCGGCGATAAAATTGGATAATAAGCATTGTACCGTTAAGTGTAATCTTATATTTTAACAACTACTTAACTACTTTTAAATTTTTGTATCTTGATATTTTTATATAACAATATGAAAATGGACGAAATCGAACTATTGTACAATCAATTCCTATAATAACAACTTCAAATTTCATATGAATATTTTATTTTACAGTGTATATGCTCAGCAACTGAAGTTATTGGAAAAAAATTGTGCACAAATAGTGTATCTAAGGGGAAAGTAAATTTATTAATATTATACTAAGAATGTCGTGTCCAAATTTCAAGGCGATTAGAGCAAAATTTACGGAGTTATGAGAATTTTTCTACCTGCCTTATGAAGGTTTGATTTCGATCGTTTTGAAATTTTGAACTCTATTTCTATATAATATATAACACTGTGAACAGCATTTTTGAGCATGGGTATACACAACTTAGGTTTGTTGCTTTTATATCGCAAAACAAGAATAAGTATAAAAAAAAGTTCTGTATTTGCTTTTATGTATAAAAAACAGAAAAATTCAATGCAATAAAAATACACAAAAATTTTACATATAAATAATTTATTAAGAAATACCGATCATCTATTTAAGATTCATTCTTACAATAGACAATTAAAACACAAATAAACTCTAAATGTTTAAAAATTAATAGTTTTACTTTTCTTAGCATGTTCCGCAGAAGTTTCTCTTATTAAACCCTAAATGTAGTCCCCAATACTGTATACAGGTCTTGGTAACGTCTTTCAAATTCCATTACAAGTATATCTAAGAATATAACACGTGCATCTTTTGAGATATTCTACATCCGTTGATGGAGAAAATCGTCATCATGTCAGTGATCAGCTCGTCATAATTGTCAGATCTATGGTTTCCTTGGAAACCATGCACTACTGCCTTATAACTGTTCCAGGCTTTTTTATCTTTATTGCTAAGCAACTACGGGGACATATAAAAATCCATAACTTTTTATTTGAAGGCATATAAAGATTCCAGCTTTTATTTTCAACTCTGAAAGCTTTGAAAAAAATTCTTCAAATATTTGAAAGATAATCAGCTGGTAGCCTCTAAATTCTCAGCGCTCCAAACTGCAGATCTATTTTTTTACTTCGGTACCAGCCTACAATAAAACGTAACATATTATAACGTAATTAATGTTAATGTTATCAAAATAGTTAATAATTAAATATTATAAGAAAAGAGGAAATAAAATATATCTGCAAGAGTTACTTGACACATTTTAAGCCGATTTTTTGCACAGATTTTTAACATGTAGATTTAAGTAAGCTTGATATGCTTCAGAAATCTTTAAATTTTTAGTTAAACCATACCTTTTCTCTCTCATTTTTATAAATTCGCCGCAAATATAGCAAAAGGAGTCAGCGTTTTGTTCACAACTTCTCAAAGACATTTGGTGCTAGTTGTTACAGAAAACAAAATAATGAAACAAATTATTTTTTGCTCTTTCCTCTCTTTTGAGGGCAACTGCCCGCGAAGATCGACAATATATGGGCGCGAAAATCAAAAATGGTAAAAAATTAAGTTAATTCTACGTTAAAAAATTTTTTTTTGTTGAGCTGTGTAATTTAACGCTGGAGTTTTTTGATTGGATGAATTGTTTTCAAATTTATTAATATTTTTCATCTTATAATAACAAATTAACCGTTTTTTCGTAAAAAACTGTGAAATACTTCGAGAAAACCCCCCCAGCATAGGCAAAGCGACTATCTAATGACATAATTTTGATTTTTCGCTTTCAGAAGATCCAGCTCCGCGTTATGAGGGGCACCGCATTTCAACTTTTTTCCGAAACGATTCAGAGTAATTACTGTCATTGCCGTATTTTTTAATGTTTCTCCATTAAATTTTAACAAAATATTCTTCAAATGTTATACTATAATGTGCAACTGTTTTTTAAAAACTGTTTCATTAAAAAAAAAATCATAAAAAAAATGGGCCTTGTTTTTACACTATGTAATCCTACACCTCCTTAAGGTAAGCTATTTCACGCCTAAATATTGTGGAAATCGGAATATAACTTTTGAAGTCCCCAGTCATCAGTGCCTATGGTTGACCTTTTGACGAAATTATCGATCAATATGTGAGATAAATTATTGAAATTCAAAGCAAATCTTTTCCTGATAATAATGTGGCATTGTGACAGAAATGGGTAAAATTATTACTACTTCTATGTAATAAATTAAAATATTAATCTAGACCTTTGGGTTAATCTAGACCTTTGGTTTAAGCCTTACACATATGTATATCTCTAGTCATTATTTTCGATTATCTGATTGGCTTTATATATAAAGTAATAAAACTAAGTAAGTCTATGACTTATATCAGAACTTATTAAAATATCAAATAAGATTGTAATCCATTCATTGTTTCGTCGAATAATGAAAATATATCGCCGCCTTTGATTCCTGCAATCTATGAAAGTATAAAATGCTCGGTTACATCCACACTTAGCCCTTCCTTACTTGTTAAAATAAGAATATTTGCTGTTCAGTACTCAAGTCCACCCACCAACTTTTTGTGATATACTTAATATGTATGAAGTCGAGTTTCACTACTTTAGATGCATATCGTTTAGTTCTATATTTATGGTTGTTACTTATGTATGTATATATGCCAGCATAGAAAGTATTGGGTTTTGTCTACAATCAAGATCTGATTTCCATATAAAATAAAATAACCGTATGTTAGTGATTATACAAAGTTGGGTCACATAATGCCGCCTCAGCAACAATATGCTTAATATTTCAAAGTAGTGAAACAATGTATTAGTAAGCCGTACTTATAAAAGTCCCAGTGATGTCGTTTAACAATGCTGATGATGCTTACTATCAAAAAGATGTCTTTGGTGAGATTGAAATAATTTTACCGTTTCATTTTATTATTTGTCGCATTTTCGGGTTTATCTCAATATCATGTTTTGGTCTTTGGCTTTCTTTAACTTTTGAAATGCTGAAAAATCCGCTTAATACTTGTACATTGGTAACAGTTGTTTTCCTCAGGAAGAGGAAAACACACCGGAATCCGAATCTAAGGAATAAAGTGGCTCAACTGATGATTTTATACCCATTGATAATGATGTTCTGGAACCTCTACCCGTCATATATTTTGAAACTAATCAGAGTATATGACAGAAGTATGATGCCAGCACACGTACAATATTATACAGAAAATATCAACCAAACAGCGTTTTTTCATAAGTACTATATGGGATGTTGAAAAGATTTTTACAATTTCTGGATAAGAATCGCCATATGTCAGGTGTTAAATGTATACAAAATTGTGATTTCATATCTTTATTGATTCTATTGTAAAAGCAAATTAGTTTCCCATACGAAGTGGGCGTGGTTGCAATTTGATGTGACCCATTTTCCGAAAGTATCATATTTACCTGATAAAGAAATAAATTTGTATAGCTAATGAATAATCCTTATCATTAAATAAAATATTTTTGTTTTGTTTCTTATACAGACATAGATTTTGTGCCAGCAGAAATTCAAAAAATCGACAAAAATACAGTTTGCAGTTGTAAAAATGTTTTTTTACTGGTCATCTATTTCTGGTTCAATTAACGACTGCATTATTTTTTAAATCTATTTTTGTGTTTAAACATTTGTAGAATGAATAGAAGCTTTGGTGGAAGAGTGACCGAAGACGAAGTGGCTGCGATGTTACATGTGTTTGATACGGAATATATTTCAGATTCCAATCTACAAGCAACTCTGATAATGATGCAAAGAATAAAAATAATTTGAAAATGTTAGACAGTGAGGATTTCAATCTGCCATTCTCTGATGAAGGCTCGTTACCTAATGAAGATTCCAATTTAAAAGTACGTATTATGGGGAAAACCATCGCGCTTATTTGCAACTTAAAAGTGATATCATAAATAAATTGTAAAAATATGGACTTACAAATAAAATGACTATTTTTCTTATTTACAAATAAATATTACCGATGGAATACTTAGTCTCATTTGACACGATGTAAATATACCAATAGCATATATTTTCTCAGGACATATTTTTGTTTTGAAGGACGCTACATTAAAGAAAAAGTTATTTATTTGTCTTACTATAAATTATATTTAGCCGCAAAAATTTTATTATTATAAAGGAAATGTAAGGAAGGGCTAAGTTCGGATGTAACCGAACATTTTATACTCTCGCAAAGTCAAATGGAATACTCGTTTCAGATTTCTTTGTCGATTGACTGATATTTTCGGTAGAAGGTCAACTATAGGCACTGGGGTCCACATATTTAGTACTGAGGGGCTTGAACAGTTTTGGTTCGATTTAGACAAGTTTTGGTCACAAGGTGGCATACTTTAAACGTATTATTCACGCAAAGATTTACCCCGATATAATCATTGTTGCTTGATATGCATAGTGGAAAGTGAAAGAATCAGATGGAATTGAAAATGGTGTTATATGAGAAATAGGCGTGGTTGTAGTCCGATTTCGTCCATCGAAATATGAAAAGAACGTTATGCACGGAATTTGGTTGAAATCGGTTAAGCAGATCTCAAGATATGGGTTTTCACTTAAAAGTGGCCCACTGTCTAATTTTGAACGCGGTCCCTATTAATCATCTCATACCATCCCAGAGATAAAATTTAAATTTAATGTTTTAGTGCTTGGTTTATCGCGCTTTTAGTATTTTTTAACAGTACCGTTATATGGGAAGTGGGCGGGCTTGTCACCCGATTTTATCCATTTTCACACCGTCAATAGAAGTGCTAAAAACGTTTGCTTCCAGTGAATTTTGTTATTATAGCATTAGCGGTTTAGGAGACATGCACATTAAACCTATTAGGGGCGGGACCACGCCCACTTAAAAAAATGTTTAACTGCAGATGCCCCTCCCTAATGTGATCCTGTGTACCAAAGTCTTGTATCTTATTACGGAGCTTAGTTATGGCAATTTATTTGTTTTTGATTAATGGCGTTTTGTGGGCGTAGCAGTGGTCCGATTACGCCGGTCTGCAACACCAACCGTCTCACGGTACCAAGAAACATGCCTACCAAGTTGCATAAAGATATCTTAATTTTTACTTAAGTTAGAGCTTGCACGGACGGACAGACGGACGGTCGGACAGACAGTCACCCGGATTTCAACTCGTCTCTTCATCCTGATCATTTATATATATATAACCCTATATCTAACTCGATTAGTTTTAGGTGATACAAACAACCGTTAGGTGAACAAAACTATTATACTCTGTAGCAACAGGTTGCGAGAGTATAAATATAGTTTCTCCAATACCCCAAACATCTTTGTATTGTTTACTTTTGTATCATACAAATGCTCATAAATTATAGAATAAGCTTTGGATCATGTGCAAAATGCATTAAAAAAATAATTGGAATAACATTTGAATTGAATTTTTTTGATTTTGTAATCCAAAATACGGGGTTTAAAAAAAACATGAATCCCACATACCGGAATGGAAAAAAAATCTTAATCCCAATTACCAGATTGAAAATTTACTTTTAAGTTGATTGAAATTAAATTTAGTAAATATTAAAAGTACAAAAATTTAATCCCAAGAATTAGATCAAAAATTAAAATTAAATTAAAAGTATGTATATTTTTAATCCGGTTCTTGGGCTTAAATTGTTTTTAATCCGGTATTTTTAATATAACTTTAAATATTTAAGTCTAATTTTTAGTCCTAACTACCGGACTGTAAAATGAAAAATAAAAAAATCAATTTTAACAATTTAAAAATTAGAAGCGTAAGATCAAAAAAATCTATAATAAATTTCTATACACAAATTTAATAAAAATCATGACATCGTAAATAATTAAATAGAAGTAAAGAGGAAATGATATAAATAAATGATGCAACCGGTCATTTTGATCGGTTCGTAGTTCTAGTGTTAAGCATATAATTAAGAATTAAAAAAATTATTTGTTTTAGAATTAACATTTTTTCCAGTTCATTCAAATCAAAAAGTAATATTTTCAATTTTTAATCAAAAAAATGTTGGGGTAGCAACTGAAAATTTAATTTTTAATCAAAACATCGATATTGAAAAATGAAAATCTAATTTTTAATTCCAAATTTTTTAATTAAAAAATTCGCAACCTTGATGTCGACCGAAATTTTCTAACGAATAAACGAACTTTTGAGATGAATAAAGAAATAGTTCCATAACTCCATTAAACTTCACATTGACATTAAGGGATTCAAGGCTGAAATAAATGCGACCGACCGCATTAAGACGCAGAGCTCCATTTCTTCGACTTCAATTTTATCGTATAGTAGTAAAACTTGTACTATCCAATAATATAATATCCGCAATTAATTTGAAGATTACTTAACTTTTAACCTAGGCTAAATTGTAATATTAATAATTCTAGCTAAAAGTTTTGTCCTTATAAACTATTCATATACCTGTATGCATAAATACGGGTATAGGCTTGATAGCATACAGTTAATATACATGTATATTAATGCATATATATACAAAAAGGAACTAAATCAGCGGGTAATAAATCAAAAACTTCACTGACAGCGTACTTAACCTCAAAGCCAGTTTTAATTGCATTGTTTTTACATTGATACAGTGATAACACCCACTATACTCGTACGTCCATTACGAACGAAGAATATGCGAGACTGCTCTCACAACATCCGCAAAGAAAAGAATAAATATTTACTTTTAAGAGAATGCTTAAGTATATATTAGATTAAGAGCTATTACTGATACTAATGCAACGAGCTAGTTAAAAGTGATATGTGTATATATGAAACCTGTGTTAAACCTAAATTAAAGAGATCTAATATAAAGACAGCTTAACCTACTAACGACTCGCTAATATATACATATGTGTATGTGTATATGTATTTGTATGTATAATTGTGTGCAAGATAAAACGAAATCGAGATTTTGGACAGTTAGTAACAGTTACATGACTGTATTCTATTTTGAAAGGAGGTTAGGCCATATTCAGCATTAGGTACCGCTAGAAATTGGTTATCTAGAATTATGGTTGGCAATATACCACAAGCACAATAGTTCCAAAGGACAATTGCTTAACTAAAGTCATAAACCGAATACTATTGAATTTTCGTACTATTATCCACATATAAATAGATTTAAGTGGCAGGTCAAATAAAAATGGAAATAAATTAAGGCTTGGCCGTGACCTAAGTTCTATTGTACATTCCTTTCTGTCACACAAATTCACATAAGTCCAGCAATCCGATAAATTCTCGGATCGTGCCGGGAGATATTAACACGATGTGATCCATATTCGGATATATATATCTAAAGCCCTTGATCCTGCGTTTACAGAATGTTGTGCAGTCTAGAATCCGGTGCTTGGGAGTTTCCGACTCAATGTCGCAAAAGCAGCTCTTTGCTTAAGAGGCTATATCCATGTCAAACAGGTATTTCTTGTGCCTGCAGTGCGGAGTGCAAATGCCACAAGTAGTCGGAACTTGTCTCTGATGAAGTTAATTATACTTTCAAACCTAGTGAGGATGTAACCACCTATTAGCAACTTTGCCTGGCGCATGCCTATGAGTTCTTGATAATATCTTTCCCCACCCACACTTTCTCTCTAGCGTAGCAGCTTCTTTCTGGTATGTGGACCAACCGCAATGCAGGGTTCCGGTCCTACCATTCTGGATGCAGCTGCACAGCGGGCAAACGCGTCAGCCAGTTCATTCCCGGCTACCCCTTTGTGACTTGTCCCCAGCAATTACAGTAAATAAAGTTTAAAAATGAAAGCGAATTCGTATGAAATCGCTCCTATTTCTCAAATGTCACGATTTTCAACGAGGCCAGATTATTATCTTTTACAATATATAAATCAAATTTCAACGAAGAAGAGTTAAAATTTAACACAAATAGTGCTTCTAGTAAGTATAGACTTTTATTATAAAATGGTCCAAATCAGACTATAATATTTTAAGCCGCTGATCGCCAATATGAGCATGTCAGAATGTATGGTTCAATACTTCCCCTAACTCCCACTTGCCTATGCTAATATAGGGATTTTTAAAATTTCCAATTGACTTTATACCCAAAATAACGATAAATTTGTTATATCTTAATGCATATGATAATAATATGACCTGACGGTAACAATGCAAAAAATCGGTCAGCACTTGCCATAAACATAATAGATGATTTTCGATATTTCGGTTGTGGTTATTTAAGATATCTTACAAAAAGAGGTTGGAGTCGAAAATGGGTGAAATCGGTCCATAAATCAACCACATTCTCCATATACTAGGTAGTTAAAAGTAGTTGACTAGGCTGATCGCTGAAGCCGCCATATAAGTATCTAATAATAAATTTCGCTACTCTGCTTGACTTCATGCCAAATATATCGGCAAATTATATTAATTTGGTATTTTTTTTTACTTTATTAATTTCAAGAAAAGTAAAAAAAAGAGTTGAAAAAGCACTTTTCCATATCACCTTTTGTCACATACTCATATTATGGAAGTTAATGTACTACAATTCGAAAGTAGCAACATTCAGTGATAACAAGAGTTACCTGTTTATACTTTTTAAATAGGATTTTATTTTTGTAAATTTTAATTAAATCTATCTCTATCTATTAATAAAAACAATATCAAAATTTAATCAATTTCACCTTGAAAATGCTAAAAAAAGCTAAAAGAACTCCAAGCTTCTGACTGATACGAGGAAAAGAAATTTTGCTGCTTCTGCTTCACCTTGCTTTTCGTCAAATGGAATATTCCATTGCGAGTATTTAGCTGTTCACGTGATGAAGCCATGACTTCATATTTGGTCTCCGCGCACCCCTCACCGCAGCAGCAAGGCTAACATTTACTTGCAAGGACATATTTTATTTTTTCAAACAAATTGTGTGTATATGCGTGTGGGGGTGGCTGATTAGCGCACAAATACAACAAAAAACAATCAATAACACTAGTTCACAGTAATTATGCGACTGTGATGTTTGAGGCTGTTTTTTGCTAATTTGGGATTGTTAAAACCGAAATTGATTTAAAAATTCCCTAACACGTAATATTTTTGAGTTATAATTTTTTTTTATTTTTGAAAAAATAAAATTAAGTTATATTAAATTGTTCTTAATAAAAGTTTAAAACGCCATAAACCGGAAAAGTTTACTTTTTAGAGTTGTTGTAGTCAAGCCGTGCAGGGGTCTCTTTCACGTCGCCGTCGTTAAGATGTGTCAGTTACAATTACGGTTGGCAAAATAGAACAAGTGCTTTTAGTCATGTCTAAGGTACAGAAACGTGGTTGTTTTAACCCCACGGCAGTTTTTGTTATATGCATATGTGGCTACATACATAGGTTATCCCTAAATCACAGAAGAGGACAATTACTAAAATGACCATAATAGCTGTACGTGTTGGAAAATTTTGAACTCAAATTCGTAATCAGGATACCTCAAGATCTCTTAGCACATCAGTCGCAAATTTTTCCTTCAGATTTGTTGAGTAGTGTAATGCTTAAGTACACCAATCAATAATGCAGAAAATATCAGCATTGTTGTAGAATATGCTCGTGCCAACTAGTAAGCGGCGACTTCAACCGGTGCGACGAAATTACTGATAGACTTTGAACACGGTCGCCATCTTTAAATGCTTTGCACACACCCACACTCACACACACACATGGCGACATACATATGCACATCTATGTGTAGAAATATTGCACCACTGTTGCCGGCCGGCTATGGTGGCCAAACAGGTGATTACTAATCCAGAAGCAACTGGAGTAGAACACAGTGGACAAGACCGGCAATAAACGAAAAGCCTTTGCCCTGAGATAATGCACGCAAAATCAAAAAACGCTTCCAATGTAGGCGCTAACAAGTGGGCAAATACGAAATTATTGTATAAATAAAAATTTGTTAATTCTTTCAGTTTGCCAAGCAAATTGGCAGTTAATTAGCGTGTATCGATAGAGATAACGCTAAAAACTGAAATATGTGCACATAATCATTCAAATATAGAAGTGATCTCTTTTTGGATTTACTGATTTGTTTCTTTTTAGTAAACGTTCGTTTTTAATGCTTTTATACCCTGATCAGGGTAGCGAACTGAGTCGATTTAGCCATGCCCGTCTGTTCGTCTGTATATACGTGAACTCTAGGCCCTCAGTTTTCGAGCTATCAAATTCAATTTTGCACACGTATTTTTCTCCCCAAGAATCTGCTCATTTGTGGGAACCGAAAATATCGTATCATTAAGATATACTTAGCTGTCATACAAACTGACCGATCGAAATCACGTTCTTGTATGGAAACCTTTTTTATTCGACGAGATCTCTTCACGAAATTTAGTAAGGATTTATGTCAACGAAAGCGCTATAATTGTCGAACAGATGGTTTAGATCGCACCACTATGGCAAACAGCTGCTATATAAAATGACCGATCAAAATCACGATAAAGATATTTTTATGTAATTTTATGTTATAAGAAATGCACCTGTGAAGGGTATTATAGCTTGCGGTTTTTTCTTATTTTTTGTTAATGCTTTGCAGTCGTTCGCCCAGAAAGCTGTTGATTTTTTCAGCATGCATTTTTGTCTGGCGCACAATTATACTCATTAGCATGCCTCAGCACACATTGCAATGTTTTATTTACAAATTTATTTTTTTAAGCTTCTATTTTTTTGTATTTAGGCAATTCCCGCTCGTGGAAAGTGCAAAGTCCAACGGCGAGTCATGCACACGACGAGTGCTACACGTAAACTACTTTTGTGCGTGTTACAAATACATGCAAACATATGCACAAATTTGTATGTATGTTTACGTATATGCTTATATGTATATGTGTGTGTGTGGGCAATCGTAGGCGAATTGCCCAGCAGACGCACTCTCATCGGTGCGGCAGCCAGCAGCCGCTGTACTAAGTCCATTCAATTAAATTTATGTTTACATGCAAATGTAGATGCTCGTTTAGTATGTAAGCGCACAAACCGACGTGTACATACATAGGTATGTACGTAGTGTCTGTTTAAAAAGCTGGGCCAGCCGACGCTCAGCGAAAGCATATATCCCACAACTTCGACAGCTTCGGCTGCTTCAGCGGTGCATTTTGTGTCACTTCATTAGAATTTACACAGCAGACCCATTGAGTGGACTGAGTCTTTGACCTTTAAAGCTAAATATAAATACTATATGCTTTCGTAAGGCGTCTGAGAAGCTTTCACGCAATTTTGTTTATATGAGTAACACAAATACCATACACAGACAAATTGTAGAAAAGCTGTGAAAATGTAAACAAAATTGGTTTGCTTCGTTTTCTAAATTACTCTCACTTTCTAATGCTATTTTAATGATTATTAGCTGCATAAAATTATTTCAGTAAGCACATTCGGGCTTTTGTAAGGTTAAATACGTAGCTGTGCATAAAAGAATTTTCGTAGTAAAAAGCGCGTCAGAACAAGAGATTCTTTTTCTTTAACAAAGCGCGCGTCGAAAGGCCGCAAATCCTTTAAAGTTATCCGGTATGCACTACGCGAAAGCGAACCTGCTCTACATTCTTGTTGCAGTTATTAGCAAGTTTAAGTTCCCAGTTCTTAAGGATTTACAAACAGAGATAAGGCTTTTCCAACAGAGAAATCTCGTATACGGACAATTACTGAACTGTACTTGTATTGCCAGCATTATGTAATTGGTATGATTTATAAATTTAATTTTACATTAGCATAAAAGTCATACTTATATACCTCATTGGCTGAAAAGCCTTTGGCTGAACAAATTGGGCTAACTGAGTTTTTAACTTGGGTTAACTACGTATGTCATGACATTTGAGAGCATAGGGTTGCAATGAAAATACCATTCTATCGGTTTATGATAGCTCCTGGAAATTTTAACACCAATAAAAACATATACTACTCAGAAATTTTCGTCTTGTTGAACAACGACATATAATTTATCGAAATTTAGCGATATTAACAGATATTGATCGTCTTAAAGAAAATATTTTTAAAACAAACATTGTTTTTGGCAATTTTGATTTTATTATTTCAGAAAGAATTGAAATTGTCAAAATCGGACCATAACTACTTAAGCCCCCAGATACCGGGAATGTGGACTCCAGAACCTATGGCTAACTTTATGCCGAAAATATCGGTCAATCTGTGAGATATATTATAGTAATTGAAATTCGGGAAAAATGTTTTTTTGATAATAATATACCCTTGTGTCAAAAATGGATTAAATCGGATTAATACTTGATTTAGCCTCCATATACCTAAATACAGATTTTCGAACTACCAGTTGACTTTATGCCACATATATCGTCCAATGTGCTAGTTATATTAATAAAATTGAGAAAGCGTGTTTTTTTACTAACATAATAATATTCACGATTTTGAAAACTCTGGCTGACTTAACTCCATATATATGACAATATTTATAAAATTGCTTGAAGGTAAGCTCTCAAGTATACCTGAGCAATGTAAAAAATTAATGCAATCATCTCTTTCATTTCTATGCCCCCAATGATTTTAGTATTTTTTATAATTTTCGCTGACGGCAATTAAAATATAGGTATAAAACTAAGTGAGTCTATGACCTTCAAATTAAGTTAATATGATACCAAATGTGATTGTAATCCATTCACCATTTCGTCAAACAATGAAGTTGAACCTTTTTGCTACATTTCTTAATATACAGTTTTGCCAACACCTGAACTTATTTCCCTGGCTTTGATCCTTGTAAGTTGCAAGAGTAAAAAAGTTTCGGGCACACCCGAACTTAGGCCCCCCTTACTTGTTGTAGTTTAATTCATCTCTTTATCTAAAAAAAGATACTATGACGTTCTTTGCCCGTCATTTACATTTTCATTGTCGTTAAATTTTTTTGTCACGCATTCTTTTGAGATATAAGTCCAGCAAAGCGTCAATGGGATAAGTTCTGAATCATTTCAGTGAACGTGAAGAATAAGAAGTGCAATTTAAGCAATTCTGCCATTGATTATTTACTATCGCCTGGTATATTTTCGGAAAACCGGAATATAGAAACATTGGTCGGTAATTTGATTTTTGCTTTCGGAAGAATAATCGAACATTGAAATCAAAAATAGCTTCGAGACGGTAACACTGGTACACACCAGAGACCAAGAAATCGTCAAAAATATTAACCTCCTCTTGGGAAAAAGAATTTCGAGGATTGTTCTACCAGTCGGTAAAGTGATTGTTACCGTTTGTAAAACTTTACAAAATGTAATCTACATTGAATATCTGGAGAAGGGCTAAACGGGCTGTATTATGTCGAATTATTATAATTTACATTTTTAAAGAAACAAATATTTCTCTAATTAAATGCTTATTTAAGATTTAAATAAAATAGTACGTATATAAAATTATTAGTGATTATAAATATTTACGATCCAAATTTTCTTATTACTAACGGACATGAGTCTAGTTTACCCAGACGCTGAGTTTTACAAATTGGTATATCTAGTATGAAGGTAACAAAAGCATAAAACGAAAATGACGTTCCTACTCAATAACACTCAATGAATATGATAAACCATTATCGGCAAAAAAAAAATTATTAATTTCGTCGTGTCAAATTCCAAATAAAATTGTTGGCAGTATAAACAAAAATAGTTTATCAGACGCGGCTAGCATCACTTATTATTATTATTACTCATTATCAGGGCTGCAAACCACAACAAAAATCGATGCGGTTCGGTTCAGTGTTTCAAACCACTAATACCGATTCAAGAACCGGCTTATGAGTATCTCTGAACCGCGGTTCGGTTCGGTTCAATTTACCGATTTTACCCCGATACAATCATTGTTGCTTGATTTGCATAGTGGAAAAAGAAATAGTCAGATGAAATTTAAAATGGTGTTATATCGGAAAAGGCGTGCTTGTAATCCGATTTCGCCGATTTTCGCACTATAACATAGAAATATGAGAAGAAAGTTATCTACCGAATTTGGTTGAAATCGGTTAAGCAGATCCCAAGGTATGGCTTCTGACCTAAAAGTGGGCGGTGCCACGTCCACTATCTAATTTTGAATGCGGTTCCTATAAAGTCATCTCATACCATCCCAGAGATAAAATGTCTCTGACGTGTTTAGTGCTTGATTTATCGCGCTTTTGATAGTTTTTAACAGTACCATTATATGGAAAGTGGGCGGGGTTGTCATCCGATTTCATCCGATTTCACCCATTTTCACACTGTCAAGAGATGTGCTAAAAACATTTGTTCTCAGTGAATTTAGTTATTAAAGCTTTAGCGGGTTAGGATATGTGCACATTAAACCAATCAGGGGACCACGCCCACTTTAAAAAAAAAATTTAAACTGCATGCTCTTCTCTAGTTCAAGGCAGGCAAAAGAGGCGGTACGGTTCAAAACCGGTTTGCAGCCCTGATCATTATAATTGTATTATTATATTTATTGTGTCTTTTCTAATATCGGTTACACAATTCTAATGGTTTAGCGTGATTGGGACAGGCAATGGCAAATTTTCGACTGTATTATCAGATATATGAGAAATCGAGCTTCAGAGCTTAAAAGCTCCACAGCATAGATATTGTTTCTCTTATTTGTATTCCAGAAGTCACTCAAAATGTGTAAAGAATTCTAAAATGCAGTTCGAACAAGTCGTTTCTTCATTTTAAATATAAATAACTTTGATGTTTGAGGAACTCAGGCAAGCAAAGACGAAACTTCGGTCGAAAGAAGAAACTGTATAAATTTGTACCCACAATTACCTTGCGCGTGATTAATACTTATAAATACGAGTATATTTGTAAATACGATTATATTTGTGTTAAAGATTTTTTATTGCGGCGTCTATTGCGCGATTGCAAAAGGTGCAAAGATCACTGCTACGACGTACTGCGTAGATATGGCTGGCTAGATTATAACGCCGGCGTTCATTTATGCCGCACGAAATTTATGTCAACTTCGAGTGGGTGGGTGGGTGTTAATACACTTAAGGGAGTCATTGCTCAACGTACAGCTATCAAAACGGCTAAGCAATAAAACGAGGGGCAATACGGATCAAGCCGAATACAACGCGTGAACAATTGCGCCGAGACGATCGTAGAAATCGATCATGTTATGATCAAATGTAAACGAAAGCGCAACAGAGAACTTTTATTCAAACGAACTACTTCGGTTCCTAATCGTATGTAGGTACGTGTGTGTGCGTAAGTTTTGAAAGAGTTTCCGATTGCGCATGTGTGTGCGTCGCGCTAACTCTGCGGTATGACTGCGAAGTTCAGCTAACCGCTCTCCAACTGCACGTTCATTCACATTTGTAATATTTAATATCCGCACGGCGGCGATTTGCTATCGAGGATTGCACTTACTCACACGCCGAAATATCTACGCTCGTACTTGGTCCTATGGGTATGCTATCAGTCGTTGACTAATTCATTGAAATGATTAAACTATCGGGCTTGTGCAATGTACAAGACATGCGCCTTGTGACGACAATGATCATAGTTCACATTCGCTGCCCACTTACAGTCAAAGAGCAATAACTTGCTAACACACTTATCTACATACATAAATATGTGTGTGTGTGTTTGGGTACATATGCCTACTCGTAAAGTTAGCACACGTACGTCGGCCGGCAGACGTATACTAATGTATATTTTTATACATTTGTGTTCAAAAAAATAGCAGTGTCTCTAATTGTGAGAGAATTAAAAAGCATAAAAGGAAGCTTGATCTCCATAAACTTATTTGAAAAGTACACTTTACAGGTGTATTTCTTATAAGCTATAAAAATAATTTTATATTGATTTCGATTGTTCAGTTTAAATGGCAACTATATGCTATAGAGGTCTGATCTCTTGTTCGGAGAATATAGCGCTACTTTGACCGTTAAATAATTTCAAATTTAGTAAAGATATCTTGACAAATAAAAAAAGTTTTTCGTAGAAGAGCTTGATTATAAGCGGTCAGTTCAATGGTAGTTATAACTTATTGTGATCCGATCTGAACAATTTATTCGTAGATTGTAGCTTTGCCTAGAGAAATAATATGTCCGAAATTTCATGAAGATATCTTTGCAAATAAAAAAACTTTCCATACTAAAGCTTGATTTTTATCGATTTGTTTGTAGCCTATAGCAATGTGAAGGGTTCCAACAAATGAGCAGCTTGTTTGGGAGAAAAGGACGTGCCCAAAATTGTATATTAATATCTAAAAATATTTTTTAAATTACAATCCATTAGTCGTTTCACAAATATTTTAATGAACAGAAGTTTTGACCCAATTTTGATTTATATTTATATGCCGGTATTTGCCTCTGTCGTAGCATCAGTAAAGAAATTGAGTTAAAATGAAATTGATATGAGCATTGCTACTATTCGAAACACAAGTGTGTACGTACATACTCACATACTTACTGCCGAAACGGTCTTATCACTCCAAACTTGTTGCGCTTTTCACACCCGCAACGCGTTTAGCGCACAAGCTATTGCCAATAACTTCATAGCTTCGAGTGTTATTGTTGTTGTCATTGTGCACGTATTAACGCTGTTATTGTTCTATATATATATATTTTTTTTTTTTTTTTGGTTTTGACGAACTGTGGCTGCTGCTGATCGTATCAACGCGACGTTGAAAAACCCCACGAGTAGGCGCTTCGACAGTTGCTGATTGAAATACGCACACACACACACGCACACACGTAGGTACACACTTGCAGACTAGCATTTATGATTAGCATCTGCTGCTGCTGCTGCAGCTTTTGAGCCTACAAACAGCGACACAGCCAATTCATACAGTCTGCTTGTGTCCAATGTACGCCGGGGAAGTCATCTCGCAAATTATTCACTCGTAGGAGATCCCAGCGTTTGGACGTGTTGTTACACTTTCGGAAATAAATAGAAACGGCATTTGGTTTTCAAATAATTAAATGAAAGTGATTTCAACAGCAACAGCAATCAGTGAAAGTCAAAAGTGTGCCACAAGAGTTGTGGAATAAAAAACAAAAAATTCAACAAATTAGTAAACTAATTAAAAAGTGACAATAAAAATTAATAATAAAAACACATACATACGTACATACTTATATATATATAAGAAGAAATAAATATATGCATGCATCTAAAGTTCAAAGTTTGCTGCACACAAATATAAATAAATAGTAAAAAAAACTAAACACTAATTACACACATTAGGAGTAACCGAATAGCAAATGATATATAAATAAAAAACATTAAAGAAAAACAAAACAATTCTAAAAAAAAATTCAAGAGGCTAAAAGGTGGACACGCGCAAACTAATTAATCATAAATACGTAAAAAAAATTACACAATTTCAAAAAACGAGTAGCCAACAGTGCAAAGCAAGATTTTTTCAAGTGTCATTTTCTGCTGATAATTAAAATTAAACTCGTGAAGTCGACAAATAAAATGTAATAAGAAATATGAGTTGAACATTTTAAAAACGCATAACGGATTTCTAAAGTTTATATGTTTAAAATGATTTCGTGGCATATATATGTACATATGTAAATCGACTAAAAACTATTAAAACAATTTTTGTTTATAAAGGTGAGTGGATATTATTTTCATTAGAAAAAAACACTGTGAAGTGAATTGGTAATGTAATAAAATATATGTTTGTGCCGAAATTAAGTTTTGAACTGAGTTTTATTAAAACGATGGTTTAGTTTTTGCAATGTCCATGTATAAAATCATGGAACATTTTTTTAATGTCTACAAATAATTATTCTTCTGTGGTTTTCGAAAAAATATTAAATTTTTTAATATAAATAAAAGTAAGTGAAGATAAAATATTTTTTGAAAAAAAACGGATATATATTATAAAAAATTTTGAATACATAAAATTTGTGCAAATCGATCAATTTTAACAAACTTTGGTTTTCAAGAAACCATTTTTTTGTTTTAATTTTCTTGGAAGCAATATTTTAAAATCAAATATAATTTTTGGAATATAGTAGTATAGTTATATATTTATATAATGTGCTAATCAATAAACGGCGCTATTTCCATAGTCTCAATTAATTTTTGTGATATAAAGAAAAAAATAATTTATAGAAACATATTTGTGTAAAATTTCAGTAAAAAAAAGTTAAGGAAATCTCTTCGTGTTGTTATATATTGTTTTCCTAAAATATGAGTATTATTTAAGCTTTCATAAACTTTGTATATTAAAAGCTTTTAAAAAATCTTTTTTAATTTCATAGAATGTGAATCATAAATCCGAATGTTTCTTATGCAAAATATTATATTATGCTGTTTTTATAATCGCTAATACGACTGGTAAACCCAAACTAGTAGGGCTTTATAATAGCCTAGTAATAGTGAAAGGCATATTGAAAAGCTTATAAACCCAATTATTATTATATTTTTGTAAAAGGATGAGCTTTTTAGAAATATATTACATATTATTTAAATGTTTATAACTATTGTAACTCTCTATTTGTACGATAATATTATTATTTTAACACACAATATAAAAAGTTCATTTTCATTATTAAATGCTCTTTTGAAATATTAATAATTTCATACGTAGTAAGTTTTGTGACAGAAACAGCAGTGAGCTTTCAGTGAAAACTTGCGAAGTAGATAATTAGGTAGACTTCCTTAAACTATGCTACGACTATAACTGTTTTAAAGATCTATATGTTTTTTGGATAATTTATAATAAATAATCAGGATTTTATCATATACATATCTACTTAGGATGGCTAAGATAAACTGATAAAGCAATGTTTACAATGTACTGCAAAAAGCTCACAACAGATGCCTCTAAATACAGTTATCAAACTATCAAGTTTTTGAGCATAAAATACTTTCTTATCTTTTTTGTAACCATATATCATGATAATTTCTTAAAAACGCCTGATTAGAATATGTTATTATACTAACAGCAATGTATGTATGTATGTGAAGTTATATATTTTAAAAATTTCAGTTAACGCAATGAAACGAAATAGTTCTTTATACATTATTATGTATTAATAGGAGTTGTAATCACATACATACATACATGTATATACTATCTTTTATATATTTTCATATATACAGCTATGCACAGAAAAGTAGCACACTTACAAAATTTTTTTCAAACCATGGTTTTTTGCCCATTTTTATGTCATATGTTTTATACTTATTTTTAGAAACTTGTTTTCGATGTGATTTTATATAAGAAAGAATAAACACTAAATAAAATGAACCAATTTTAATTTGCCTTTTATTTAAGTCGACGTTAACCGCTTTCGGCTGCACACAGCACTATATTTCTTGTTACCATGTTAATACTTTGTCATATGGCCCCGATTTTTCAAGTCTAACATCTGCGAGTTAAGCTCTCCGCTAGTTTGTGACATCTGCTCTGTGGAATGGAATACCACGCTTTCTTAATTCGAGTCCAAAACTCGTCCGAATTTTTAAATTTTTTTTTGCCCGATCTTAACTTTTACATCATTACATAAGTTCTCTAACGGGTTAAGATCGGGACTTTGCGCTGGCCATTCCAATACATACATATTTTTGATAGATAACAAATCCTTGCACAACTTCCGATTTTGAAAGGAGTAATGATCAATAATAACCAAGTGTGATATTTCGCTAAACACCTGCAATATGCAAATTTTTCAAAAAACCAGCAAGAAAATACTAAGAATAGTAATACATTGATTGCCTTTACACATTATACTGGTCAACGTAAACACTCAAGTGAAAAATAAATCTTTGACTTTTATTAGAAATAAAAACAATTTTATCTCAAATATTTAAATAAAAAAGTATGCTATTTCTCTGTGCATAACTGTAACATAACTATATTTGGAACTTTTTTTTCTACCTACATCCTACAAGTAAAGTTAGAGACTTTTTCGAAAATTTGGTAAAGTTTTGAAGTTTGGTTCTAGACAATAAAGGGGTTTTGAAGCGCGCAATTCCATGGGTTCAGAAATCCCAGAAGGACTATCATTGCCAACATTTGTAGCTTTATCTAACATTTGTAGCTATATCTAACATTTGTAGCTACATCTATGCTATGACTTCGTATGTGGCAACATAAAAGCTTTGCTTATCACAACAAAAAGAGAGCGTTCTGCTATCTCTCTAACTATGTATGTGCCATGTGTACTCGTAAAAGAGAGTGTTGATAGAATGAAGCTTTCCAAATACTCTAATGTAAGTCTGGACTTCTATATTATTTAACGAATGGTGGGGAGGAACAATAGCTTTGTTATCCCATTGAATATTTGACTAACGAATCTCAAGTATGTTTATACTGATTTTTTTTATAATTAAAGTTTATGGATTTAAAAATGGGGTTCTAAGAACTTTTATTTGGTTCTCACTATATTTTATGAAAATATAATATTATTTTAAGAAGATTATGTGTTTTGCGAAACCGCTTTCTAGACTTCAACTAAGCTTTACTTTACAACAAGAACTTTTTGAGCTTTGCGCTCGCGTAACAAAATTCATAAGAGAAAGCAAGCAGAGTGTTTTATAGTTGAATGGCACAGAAGAGAGAACCATATATTTAACAACATGTTTTTTTCACACTATAATATAAGGTCTAGAAATCCTCCATAAGCCAAATGTTGGAGAGTGGCTTAAGTTTATAATAAAATTATATGCGTACATTTGTACTTATTTAACAGCAACCCTAACATAACATAATACAACATAGCACACCAAACTATCTGAATGACTAATACACTTAATTCGAATTAAATGATTATGGCATTTGCTGCCACAAAGAGTATATAATTATTTTATTGATATGATAGTGCTCGCTTAAGAAAAGCAAATACATATAGTTATGTGTCGGCATTATCACACCTGTTAATTGTATGCTTAGGCTTTGTGTGTGCAAAAAACTAAAAAACTGTTGGCAATAAAAATTTTAAAATCAAACACATATGTAGGAGCTTTTAAAGCAACTTATATATTTTATTTTTTAGCGCTACTTATTCAACTGTTTAGTGGTAAGCATGCGAAAGTCACGTGTCTAACATATGCTGACAATGCGGTGGCTGCGTGAATTCGCAAGCCGTTACCACATGAATTTAAAAAGAGAAAATGTGTCGTGCCGGTATTTTAGAAGATTATGGCATGAAAAAGTTCAGAGGGGTGGTGTAAAATGTATTTCATTATAAATTTAATTTAAGTATTAACTGATAAAGTAGAGCAAAGAGTATTTTTTTATACACATATGACTGTTTGTACCCATGTATGTACAGAACTCATCAACTTAATCAGTAGGAAATATCAATTGGTTGACAAAAATGAAAAAGCGTAATTTGTTTGATAAAATATTATTTACTAGGCTTTTTACTTGGCCACGCTAGAAAAATACAATTAACTGGCAGATTTTTATCAAAAAGTTGAGAATGAGACACACGCTATTGTAGGAAGTAATCAGCGCATTCGTGGCACTAAAACAGTTAAAACAAAAACACATGACAGATTAGTCAAGTATAGCGCCAGGAGTACTTGAACGAAATGTATTACTTACTTTTTTGATCTGACCGGCATCGATTATCTAAAGCAATAATGACTGTAATCTATAATCTCCGAATATATTGCTCAAATCAAACGACTATAGCAAACTTAACAAATTACTCGATCAAAGTCTACATAAAGCTCTTTTTATACGCTTTTGTGCTACAAAAAAATTAACATTTGTACAACAAATACTCTTATTATAGCTTCGGTGCAGATTGCCTAAGTTTGGAGAGCATATAGAGTGATAGGCCACTTCTTAACGAAATTTATGTATACAAATTAATATAGGTATATGTAAATTGCTATCGGTTTTTTTCATTTATTTCATAATTAATTAAAATTACATGTGTATTGAATATTTTTTTCATTACTAAAGATGATTACATAAAATTACATAATGGTATATAAGAAGAAGGTGTAAGAAATCAATATTAAATTTATTATATTTCCATTTGGAATGTGCGGCTTAAATTCTTATTTTAAGGATTAAGTGATTCAAGCAGGCTACGAAATACTCAAATGATTTAAGGTAAAAATGCACTTTGATGCTTGCCATTCGCTAAAACTGCGACTACTAACTAGAAAACTGTGTTTAAGCCTAGATTAAGCAGCTAGTGTAACTAGCATTGAAATTTTCGAAAACAGCTGTAGCTAGGAATTATTAAAATGAGTAGCTATATAAATGAGCGTGGACTTAGTCTTGAAAATTAAAATTAACCATTAAAAAACAAAAATTTGTTTTCGGAAACTTGTAAGACCTCTGCACCACCTCACGCAACAAAAAATTTATTTTTAACTTTTCTCTTTTGGTATTTACAACGCGCCTTCTTCGTCTTATCTTCTTTGTGGCTTAAGGAGGCTTTTGCTTACATGCACACATACATATATACACACATACACTGGTACGTTTGTAACGTTTTTTGAACTACAGTTATGCCATGGAATCTCAGCGACCTGCTGTAAGTCACACAAACGAGAGCATACATGCAAAACAAGCCGCCATTTTATTTAACGCACATTCGTTGCCGATCTCTGATTGGTCACTTCTTCGTACGCGATAATTGTGTGGGTAGGCGTAGCTTGTTAATGTCAAATGATGAACTTTTTTTTGAGGTATTGTCACAAGCTCAATTTACACCGGCGCGCCGTTTGTCTGATTGCCGTAATCTGCAACAATAATAACAACATATGTATGTTTGAATGTGCGACGGATTCTTGAAGGTTATTTACCGCAACGAAGTGCCATATTTTTCACTGCAATTCTGCTCAAATGTTCAATGCACTCGCAAATATTCGAAACCGCAAATTTTTTCTTAACATTTATTTTTGGGACACATACAGTACTACAGTGCAAAACTGCGCCCATTTATATGTTGACAATCTTTGTTGCGGCCATTTCAAAGGTTAGAAAAGGTGATTGAAGGCGCTGCAAATAATATGGTTTGTTTTGTATATTATGGGAATTTTATGGACCATGTGATTTGAAATTTCGCAAACAATGTGAATAAACTTTTATTTGCCGCAACGTAACGCACCTATTTGCGTCCAAATTCAGTTCTCTAGGTCATTCACAAGCTTCAATAGACTTTCCGAATACACATGACGCCATACAATGTGGCAGAGATAAGTATGTGCAAGTGGTTGGTTTGAAAATACGGTTATTTTTGCGCATAAGGTCCGGTTTCGTGAGAAATCATAACTAAAGTACTAAAGTTTATACAGTTGCATAGTAAGCTCTCTTCTACAGTGTTAAAGAAAATAACATTTTTTCTTAGGACGTCGGTACAGCATCGTTGAGAGAGCACAAAGCCTAATGAAAATATGTAACTATAAAGATGTGTATTTTGTAACTTTAACCATTTTCTAATATCGTTAAAGTGCTCTGAAATGCACTTTTATTCTCAAAAGAGCTTGTTTCGTTATTTTGGAGTCTCAGGTACTCATAAATATGTTGAGTACAAATTTTAAGAGAAATTTATTACATGACGTCCCTATACCGTTGCTGAGAGCGAGAGAAATATGTGGAAACAAGGCGCTTATGAGAAAAAAAACATATATTCTCCGCTTAATTTGCCGATTTTAAATTATTTTCCATATATTTAATTCTTAAACACATTTTTTTTATAAAGTTACATCTGATAAGTTTAAAAAGAGGATCAATATGCATTTCGGTTAAAATTTTGTATACATATACAATATATAAAATTATTGGCATATTTAATAAAAAAAAAACGTTTAGTTTTTTTTTCATCGAAGCATTAAAAAAAATTTTTCCATACAAGATCTATACAATATATAAAATTATTGGCATATTTAATAAAATAAAAACGTTTAGTTTTTTTTTCATCGAAGCTTTAAAAAAAATTTTTCCATACAAGATCTTGATTTTGATCGGTCAGTTTGAATGACCGCTATATGCTATAGTGGTCCGACTTGAACAATTTGTTCGGTGATTATAGCGTTGTCTTGGATAATAATCTATCACAAATTTCGTAAAGATATCTTGCCAAATAAATAAGTTTTTCATACAAGCAATTCAGTCTGATCGTTCAGCTTATATGGCAGCTATATGCTATAGTGGTCCGATATTGACGGTTTTAACAAATGAGTACTTTCCTGTAGAGATAAGAACATGTGCAAAATTTCAGATCGTTGTCTTAAAAACTAAAGCACTAGTTCACGTATAAACAGACCGATAGATGGACATGGCTAAATCGACTCAGCTCGACACGCTGATCATTTATACAATACATACAATATATACATAGATAAATATTATAGTGTCTCCGACTTTTTCTTCTGCGTTTTACAAACTTCGTGGCAAACTTAATTAACTCTGTTCAGGGTATACTAATAATATCATATAATAACGGTACTTTAAAAGCACAGCAAGTAATTTTGATTAGTTTGAGCACCACAAGAATATTTGAGTATACTCAACAGTAAAGAGCTGCTCTAACATGAATAATTGGTGATTGAAACAACTCGCGCAGCTGTTCTAGAAAATGAACTTTCAAATTTATGTATGTATATACATACATATAATAACTTATATATTTTCTACAATTAAATGTTTTATTAAAAATAATTTAATTAAAATGCTTTAAATAAAGTCGTTACTCTCCGTATTCCCACGAAGTTTATAAATATGACCGCTCAATTCACTATTTATAAACATTTATTCTTCAAAATCAATATTCCAGTTCACAAAACAGAAATCACGTGTAACAAAAACGAACAAAGCTGTATTTAAATTGCAAATCATTGAAAGTACTTAAGTGACGTCATTAGCAATTCATTACCGCAATTTCTAGAGATTACAATTGGCATGTTTTGTAGTTGAGTATTAACAGCTTAGACGATACGATATACTGAAGTATTCGCCTAAGCATTTCACATATTTAAATAAACCGTTACAAAGTGTAGCAAAGTTAGTATACAATTTATACAAATTACAGATAATTACGTATAACTGATACAACGTTTTCGAATGCTTGACGTAGCCACTTGTTTTAAAGTAGTTGAGGATCAAATACTGCAAAATGTTTGTATCTAACATATTGTAATTCGTAAGTGTGCTAAAGCTGTCTTATATAACACTTTCTGTGTCAGTATAGAATAATTGAGATTGTGTAATATATACTAGTATGTATGTATATAAACTGATTTTGTTGCCTTCTTTCAGCTTATATTCAGAGGAATTATGTACATGTGTTGAAAAGTACCGTTAACAAATGTTTGAATATCAGAGAATGTTGATGAGTATGAGATGAGACTCATCAACATTCTCTCTCAACTCGGCATTTTGCCTTAAATTTTATTTATACTAAGATTTTGGCAATTTTTTCGAAGTCTTACAACAAGTATGTATTTTTGCGATGTGAGCTTTCAGTTTCAATTATATATTATATTAACAGATGGCAGTAAGCAAATATTTTATTGAGCTTCAGAAGTTTAATATTCTTCATCAATATCTTTCCAGAAATCTTTTATTAAGAACTTTGCTATAAAAGTGCTTATTGTGTAAGGATTTTGAATCAAGTTTCAATTATACTTCTATTAAGAGACGACAGTATATTGTATTTGACTTATCTTTTAATAACACATTTCTTAATTGTTAACATAAAATATGAAGTGTTTAAGCTATTATGAGAACAAAACAACATTTTTTAAAGTTTCATTGTTTATATTATATTTCTTAAAAGCTGCTTTTTCCTTCTTGACTGTCAAAGCTGTGCCTTTGGTTTTCCTGATAACCTTTTCTATTTTACTTATCTGTTAATTATAAATCTTTTACTAGTTCAGCTAAAAAATTTAACATATTTACGTTCGAAGTTACGAATTTTTAAATTAAAAAAAATTAATCCCAAAATCGGAATTTAAAATTGAAAATTTAGTTTCTAATCCAAGATGCTTGGTATTAAAAATTTAGTTTTCAATGCAAGCTATTTGGGATTAAAAATTAAAAATTGAAAATTTTTTTTATTATTTAATATAAAATTTTAATTAAACATTTTGTTTATTTTTTAATATAAAAATTTAATATTATTAATCCCATAATCAGAATTAAAAATAGCTAAATTGAAATCGTTTAAATGTGTAAGTTTGCCGACCAGTGCATGATGGCTCGGTACGAGCTCTAGTTCAAAATGGTGGAACATGTTTGGAATTTTTTTTTTCCAAATCGGATTAAAAATAAAGAACAAATTTTAACACATTAAAAAAAAATTGTGGTGGCTGTCATTACAATTTTTTTTCAATGCGGTGTTTTGAATTAAACAATTTAAAAATTATTTTCAGTTAAGGTTTCGCTGTTAAAAAAAAATAATTCAAACGTTAATTCAATTATATTTTTAATGCATTATTTGCAATCTTGCTTAGGTCGTTATTTTTAGAGTTTAATTGAATTGTTGCAATTAGTTTCCCCATAAGAACTTATTTACAGTCCTGATGTGTCAAAATGTATACATATAATATAAGATGTATTTTAAAAAGTAAATACTTTCTTGGAAATTTAACGCATTTTATGCAATCTTAATTAGTTTAGCTTTAAGTTTAATCATATGTAGTAAACTTGCCACAGATTTGCTCTAAAACTAACAAATGTCTAAAGATTATTTTAATATATTCTATGATCCACTTATATTCCGTTATTTAATCAATTTCAACATAGCTCAAATTTATAGCTCTCAAGCATTTGGTCAGCAGCTCAGCTAGAAGCTGATCACTATTTTATAAACATTTTTCAATTCAATAAAATTAGTTCAAGGAAACATAGTAAATTTCGCAAATTTCGTTCCAATATTGCAATAAAATTTTTTACTTTGTAAAAGATTTGTAAATTATCAGCCAAAACGACTTAGGGTCACTTTTGACTTTCATACGAAAGAAAAAAGTCGAAAAAAAAATTCCATTCCTAATCAATGTCAAGCAATTGTAAGTGCTGAGGCGGACATTCTTTATTATAATTAATTTTTAATGTCAGCAGCTGATGAAATCGATATGCGCTAGCACGTATGTATGTAAACTTACTAGCTTGCTAGCATGAATAGAGCGTACGAGCCTGTCAATGGTGATCTTTAGCACTCTATCGGTTCAATCAGTATGGCATTCAAATTGATAGCATTATCATATTCATGTAATTAATCACGCATTTAGTTATATATACAAATTCAAAAACATATATATTATATATATGTACATATGCCTAAGCATGCGAGTATGCGCGCATTTATTGCCGCGTGCCAGAAACACGTACGAATGTGTATTTAATTGTAATGATAACAATTTGTTGAAAGCATCAGCAACCAAATGTCACGACGTGATCTACGTGAGATCATTGATCTAATTGCTCATTCGTTAATTGAAATAATGATTGCACAAAAATTATTACCCGCGCGCAGTAAACTCTATTATTTTGCTTTTTGTTTGTAGGCGCCACATTTGGCATTCCTGATCTTGGGAATTTCATTGTGGTGAATCGGCGCGCTAAATTTAGATAAATTACTGGGGCGCCGGGAATATTCTTGAATGCAACAGCTGCGCTGCGGCTTGAGTAAAAATAGCACAAAAACGTGTCTGACTGTGTTAGCGCCACGAATTGCAAATTCTTGCGGGCGATGTAATTAAAGCAGCGATCACTTCTTGTATTCAGTTTTTGTTGTTGCACCTTTTCTTCCGCTCCGCGCTCAAGGTATATGTGCTATGTAATTTTGCCAACGCTTGCATAAATAGCGTATACTACATTATTTTTTTTGCTGCATTGCGAAGCCGTCGTCCACGCGCAGTGACGCGTAGTAATGCGAGTCGTTGAATGGGTTGGCTTGCGACCCAAACGTAATCACGATCGTCTGGCTGACGTACGAGATTTGATTTCTTACAATGCGCACACACACATGCCTGCGCGCGTTCATGCATTTTATATGACTTTGTCGTATGCTATACTACTTATAGATACACAGCCGAAATGTGTGCGCGGCGCGTGTGTGTGGCAAATGTTTGACGATCTCTTTTGGTCACTATCTGCTTGGCCGCCAGCTAAGCGCATACGTTTGTATGTGTGTGCGCCTCTAAATTACAAGCAATGTCTGCAGCGCGGTATACGCGCATACTTGATATTTCAATGTTTGGGCCAAGCGCTCACGCTCAGCGCGTTGTGCTTTGTAAGCTGATGCAATTTCATTAGTAATTTCATGACGAAAGGTAATCGCTCTCTGTCTGCATAGTGCAAGCTTGTATATTTTTTGCATAAACACACATTCACGTGTGCACAAAAAAGTGTAGAAGGCAATTTATGCATACATACGAGGATACTTACATACTTACACGCAGACAAACTTACACACAAACACATATGCATAAACAGTTTTTAGTGTGTAGTTTGTGAATGTCTCAAGTAGCCGGTGGGCTGAGCGATAAAGGGCGGTTACGCGGTGTGGGGTGTATAGCGTTCGCCCAATTGCTTTGTAGCTGTAAGCAAAGTGATTGCTTTGATCACTTATTAGTGACGCCGCTGCTAGTGCTGCTGCTGCTGCTGCCGCCAGAGCGTTCCGTAGTTTATTAATAAATCTAGTACGCTCGTTAGTCTGTCACTTCATTCATCAAATGTGTCGCAAGGTGGCAAAACGCGTGTCGCTGCGGTGTCTATTTAAAAAGCTATAAATCACAAAGTCGAAACGCGTTGAAACGGATTGCTTAACAATTAGCAACAAATTGCAACTGTTTGGAGGAAGTAAATTCTAAAGTATTTCAAGTACCAAAAATGCAGATAAGCTTGTAGCTCCTCAAAGGTATACAATAAGTGCACTCAGGTAGTTTATAGATGAAGCAATAATGCTTTACATTAAATATGAGGAAATGTATGCGCGACAATCGACTTTCAAGTATTAGTTAAAAATATATACACACCTAAAAATTTTGCTTAAAATTTTTTCGAGAAATTACGCAGCTAATTTATTTTAAAAAGAATTGCTGCCATGCACTACTACGCTCCGAAAAATTAAGCGAAATGTGTGCTGAATATGAGCTGATAGTATTCTAATCATACGTGTGATCGATATGCGAGCGTTTAATTTATTAAATGCGCACTAACTGGTTTGGTGATGATACTTTGAGTATATTTTGAAACAAATGTGAAAAATTACGTTTACTTAAAAAATTTAATAAAATCAGGACTAATACAAAAAGAAAAAAAATTAAAGAAATTTAAATTATATAAAATATTATTATAAAAATTATTAAAAAATTAATCAAAAAAGTTCATAAGAAACGAAAAATTAAAAGTTATCAGAAAAATATTACAGAAAAACTTCATAAAAAATAAAAAATAAAATGTTATAAGATAATTCCTTAAACTTATTATAAAAAATATATATAAATAAATTAAGAACAGAAAATATATATACCGATAATAGATATAAAAAAATAAAAAAAATAAATATTTTAAAAACACAAAAAAAATTATTAAATAATTTTTAAATGGGATAAAATTGTAAACAATATTGAAAAAATTATTCAAATAAAGTTAATAAGAACTAATAAAAAGACAAAGTTATAAATAAATCCTGTAGCAATATAACATATATAAATAATTATTTTAAGTGATTAAAAATAAATATATATGAAAAAATGACAAAATTATGAAAAAAATAAAAAATATTTAACAGATTTCCGAAAAAGTAAATAGGAAATGAAATAAGGCAATATTATGAAAAAAACTATAGAAAAACTTCCTAAGAATATATAAAATACAATTTTATAAGATAATTTCTTAAATTGCTTTTTAAAATATATAAATAATTTTGGAAAACAGAATTGAAAAAAATCATGAGAAATTATTAAAAAATATTCAGTGCGAAAAAGAAAATACTAAGAAATAGTTTTGAACAGTAATAAAGTACCAACAAAAATTTTTAGAATCCTTTTTTGCATAAAACAAAATTTTAGTAGTGAACTAAGTTAAATAATGGTTATTAAATTTTTTTTTGAACATTTCTTCTAGAAATTTGCATTTTTATCGTTATTAATATATAAAAAATATTGCAATAAAAAAAATCAAATACATTTTTCTCCGGAATTTTTATGCAAATTACATTTCTGTATTCACAGAATTGATAATAGATTGAACTCGCGACGAATTTAGTGACTGTTGGCGCCATTGGCGTCAAAGCGCTTTTTTGTATGCCAATAACGAAGCGGTGTCTAGTGTCGAATACCAATAACGTTACTATAACATTACAATTGCGAATATACTTTAAAGAGTAAAAATAAATACTCGACAGCTATGTATATGAGTACACATTTATTTCTGACACTCACTGTACTGCGAAGAAATGTTAATTATTGCAAATATTTAACAAATTAAAATAAATGAAATTTTTAATATTTTTATATAAAAAGTGTGCTTTTTAATAACCAATTATCTGCTTCCTCTCTTTACAGGCGCAATTTCATGACACATAAAAATTTTCAAAGCCCACAAAGTGAAAAATCTCAGTGCTTATAAATATATCTAAATGAATTTGCTTTAAAAAGTGCTAAACATATAAAAACAACAAAAGCAACAGCTTAAAACAAAACTATAGTGTAAACCACCTCTATGTTTTTAAAGCAACAACGGACTAAAGTGGGATTTTTAATGTTACCAAAAAGATAGTAAATTAGTGAACATACAATAACAAAGCATAAATAGCTATCAAACCAAGTGAATACTAACGGTAAATAAGTGATTTAGACTACGAAAATTTCAAACACCAAAGCAAACGCCGCCAACGCACACCGTCCAACCTAAAAAGCACAGCCATGGCCAAATGTTTTATCCTATTCATACTGATCGCCTTCGTCGTGCTCGATCACAGCATTATCTATGGACGTTATCATAGTGACACACACGGTCCAAGCGACACTGACAGCCGGCAAGCGATTGCGCAACACATGCGTCCAGCACAACACCACAACCACCGCCAAATACTGCCGGCACACACATTGCCACACATAGACAAGCGTACGCCGCATGTGAAGAACAATCGGCCGCGTGTTGCTAAGGCGCGACGCATACGACAGTCGTCGTGGCAAGAGAATGTGCCGCTAGATAGTATAAGTAGCGCAGAGCGACGTGCGGAACGCGAAGAAGCCGAAGCGGCGCTGCAACGCTACGTGCACATACAGCGTCACATGGCGCATCAGCAGGAGCATCTGCGTCATCACCAAGAAGAATACGGCCATAACGTAAAGCAAACGCTGAGACGCTCGCAAGAGTGGCAGTCCGAAGAGCAGCAACAGCAGCGCGGCGAAGTGCCGCTGTATCCATTCAATATGCGCATGCCACGTATTTGGCAGCACTTAGGCGGCACCGCGGATGTAATGCTCGGTGATGCGCCGAATTCTGACAGTGTGGAGTCGCAACGTTTCGATGTGTCGCTGCCGCTGGCCGAGAACACAGGCGATTCTGATGAGCTTGATGATTTGTTGGCGCCTACGGTGGAAGCAGAGCAGAGCAATTCGCTGGAATCGTCGGAGTCAGTAGAGAGAGAGCAAAGCTCAGAGGCTGTAAAGCAAAAAGAACGCAGCGGCAAGACGGATTGCCCGAAATGTGAGAGCAGTCGGCGCGTCCAACACATTAGCGAGGAGGAGCTGACACTGCTGCGCATCGAGTATGTGAAACAACAGATCTTGGAGAAGCTGCGACTGAAAGAGCGTCCCAATGTGTCGGCGGTCAGTTTGCCAAAACCCATTTATGAGGGTACAACCATCGATGAAGAGGAAGATGACGGCGCTAAAAATAAGGAAGTCGATGATTACTATGCGCGTACGAGCAAAAAGTTCATCTTCCTACAGAGAGGTGAGTGTAACGGAATTGTAGAGTAAACTATTATATTATTGTACTATTTGAACTTAATGTTCTCTAGCCAATTTTTTACTCACCTACAAACATTTTTCGTTTGCAGAAAAACGCGAATGTCAGCGGTTGGGCACGAATTCATCCATGTGCTTCTCGTTCAAAATCGACGATGCTGATGCCGATGGCTTTGATGTCAATACCGCTGTGCTCTGGCTATTCAAAAGTAAAAGCAAACGCGCACATAGGCGTAAGAGGCCGCGTACAAGTCCGCAAACCATTGTCGTGTCGGAAGTGCAGCAAAACACACACCCGACGTATTTACCAGTCGTGAAAACCATCGCCATACAGGCGATCGATGTGCAAGGTGAGTGTGAGATCATTTTAACTGTGTTATTATGGTATATGAGTTTAAAATATCGGTAGACAAAGAAACAAAATCGAGTAATTTAAGAATTATGAAATGTTTTTAGACGGTGGGCCTAAAAAAATATTGATTTTGAGGCTTTAAAATACATTTTAATACGCTGGTGATCATATTGGGTCATATTGACCCGAAAAAACCATTTACATGTGTATATAAATTTAAATTTTAAATTTGAGACGAATTTTCAAACTTTTGATACATTTTCAATTAGTCAAATATATTTCTGATTAATTACTATTAAACTGATAAGTCGCAATAAACCGGAAACCCGTTATATGCTGTTTAAATAATAAGCTTGTATACAGTGTATATTTCAACGTATATATATTTTGCACCCAACTTAAAGTATATTCTAAGAGATGTTGAACTTGATAATAGTTCAGTTGATTTTATTTCATAAAACCGGTTATTTCCAGCGCTTGTATTATCTCTGTAAGCATATAAATTCATGAAGCTGTAAAAATTTGTAATTCAATAAAAATACATTAAGTCAGTTAAGCACAAAGAAACGATTGATGACTATCAAAAATAATTATGCTTGTCTTACTTACCTACACTTAAACAATAATTATATACTAAAAAAAAAATAATTGGTTTAGCATAACGTGGGGGTCTTTAAAGTGTCATTTTTTATCAATAAGTCAATGGAATTAAATATAAGATTAAAAATAATTAAAATATTGAAATATATACATGAATTCAGGGTTGCGAATTTTTTAAAAAATTTTGAATTAATCATTGATTATTGATGAATTTATTTTTTCATTTTTAAACTAGAAATCGAAAATTTAATTTTAAATCCCAAATATCATGGATTAAAATTTTGGACATATTTTTTGATTTAAAATTGGAGTAACAAATAAAAAAATTATTTTTTAAATTAAAAGCTATAATGAAAAGGGTTAAAAAAGGAAATATTTACACATTTATAACTGAAAACTATAATTAAATGTAACTAAATAAAAATAAGACAAAAAGGGCTAAACTATGTAGCTTGATATGATTAAAAAGCACAAGTTGTCAAAGGCTAAACAAACATTTTTTTTAATTCAAATTTTTTTCTATTTTTTTTTTAATTTAAATTTAGCATTTTAAATCTAAAAATATTCTTTTTTTAATTTTAATTCAAGCTTGGGATTAAAACTTTTTTTTCAATCCGACATATTAATATTTAAAATTTATTTTGAATATTTTATCTGATTTTTGGCTTTTAATTTCTTTATATTCAATTCCTGTTTACAATTTAAAACTATAATACTAAATTATAGTTAAAGACGAACAACAATTTTGAGTCTCGCTTAATTTGGACAGACTTAAGCTATTTTTAAGTGTGAGTAAATAAGCCACGTTACATTTTTCGTATCTAACAAAAATCCCGCGAATACCGATTCACTTTTGGACTTTCGCCGATCACGAGTCTAAAAGAAAATATACCATATAAACAAGTAAGAGTAAGGAACAGTGTACAAAAAAAAAATAATAATAATAAAAAAAAATTTTAAAATAATGAAAGAAATGATGAACTGAAACAGAGATAATTTTTGTTTTCTAAAAAAAAGAATTAACAAGCAAAAATTAAAATTAAACAATATGAAAACAATTTGCAACAACAATGATAAATTCGAAATCATAAAGCGCAGAAAGGAATAGTGAAAGCGCATTATTATTCAAAAAAACAAAGAATAAATAACAAACTACAACACTTTGATTATTAAATAACCGAATATGTGATTATTCATTAAATTAATAGCTTTCACGTTATCTATTATTGCTAATAAATTCTAAAAGTTGCACGCTAACAGATGTTTTTCTTAAATTTAAAGAACCATTGGTTTGGTCATTTGACCTCTTTGATTAAGAAAAATATAATTTTATGGTAAATTAAAAGTACATCCGGAAGCACTTTCTTTGGATTTTAGCGCTTCATCAGCAAAAATTTTCCATAATTATTGAAAATAAAGCTATCGAATATATTATATAATTAAAAAAGTAAGTTAATGTAAGTTTTGAAAAAAGTTTAATTTTTATTGAAAATTAAGTAATTTTGTAGTTCTTGCCTTAAAACCTAAATTATGTTATTTGAAGCCATTGAGAATACGTTAACTGCAGAGCTTTCGAAGCTTTCCTAAATTTTATTACAAAGATAAAACTTTCACTTGCACTCTAATTTGTTTAAAAAATTACGGAGAGGTTATTTAGGCAATTAGAAAAAATACCTCAGGTGTCTTTTTTAATGGAAACTAAAAAAAAATTGGAAAATTAATTTAGTTTAAAAAAACATTTTCATAAATTTTTTGAACACTAAATAATTAAATAATAATTCAACAGATACAAAGGTTCTTTAAACTATTAAAAATAAGATTTATTTATATTATTTTGACCTAAATTAAAAAAAAAATTTAACAAAAAATATTTTTTAATAAAATACCTTTTAGTATATAGTTTGTTAATAAAATACCTTTCACTCAGGAACGAATAACCTACATTTATGACTATTTTCATTCGAACTGACCAATATTATTAAAATAACAACACATGACAATGACATACCGTTACATAATATGCACCTTGAATTATAGTGAAATATATTCCCCTCAATTTCCAAGTTTGAATTGCTATGGAAATTTGTACAAAAATAGGCAGTAAAAAAATTAGATTAAAATATAGTAATTAAAATTTGAATATTTCAACACTTTGCCGATGCGCCGAACTCCTTATCAAAAGACGAAAAAGTATTAAAAGTAGTTCATTTTTTATTTATATGGTAGACCTTTTTATCAGTTGCGCAACACCAAGGAAATTTCAGCAAATTATTATAGAGCGAAATTAAAAATTTTTTTTTCCCTTTTATGCCTGTGTTTTAGCACAGCCTTAAGTTTATTATTAATCATATTACAAGTATATATCGCCTGATTTCTGTTTATGAAATAAATTTAATAATGACATACATATTTCGTTTTTTTAATTGCAGACGAATGGATGAAGATCGATATTGAATGGCCTATTAAACGTTGGTTCGGCAATCACGATCTCAGCCATCTCATACACATCTCATGCCGCACATGCGACATGGCCTCAATGGAGGAAATGATATCCGTTGACAAGGATTATCGGCCCTTCATAATGGTCGATACACGTAATCGGCGTCGCGCTTCACGCCAGAAACGTGGCATCAATTGCACCGACGGTGTGACGGAGTGCTGCCGTGAGAAGCTCTACATCTCATTCGATGAGATTGGTTGGGGTGATTGGATCATTCAACCGCGCGGCTATGATGCCTACTTCTGTCGCGGCTCCTGCGGCAGCGTAGCCAGTGTAGCACAGTCGGCGACGCATCACAGTGCCTTCTTGCAGGTATTGTATATTGCTTCCACTATTAGATAGACATTTTCTTTTTCATTTAACTTGTACTTATTCGCTGTATTGTTGTTTCTTGTAGAAAATTGCATTGTCGCGTCGCAACAACCGTGACAGCCAACCGCTTGAGCTGGTACCATGCTGCACCGCCAAACAGTATTCCCCGCTGAAGCTCGTCTTTATGGATAGCAATAATACTGCGACACAGAAAACATTTCCAAACATGGTTATTGAGTCGTGCGGCTGTCGGTAGTCGTCACTGGCTTGCGACACCAGCTGAATACATTACTGTATTATCGCGTTAGTTTCTAAGCTTTTTTTGTCTCAAATGTCTCGCATTAATTTGAAAATCCATAAACATTGCATTCATGACCGTTTTGTAATTATAAGTTTCATTCAGTTAGCTTTAAGTAATCATTTGTTTTTCCATCCAACCAATAGCATTATCGTTGTTAAACCGTTTAGTTTTTTTGTTGCAAATGCTCATCGAACTTAAATCGCTGCCATAAATTAAATTAATTTATATGTAGGCTTAAGTGATTTTATCTTTTTCTGCTGTTTTTTATAAGAACTGCTCAGTACTTAAGCTCTCGAAGAGATATTAGTTACTATATCTGTTAAGATGTTGTATTAATTAGAATTTTACCAAAAATAATTTAAGTAGTTACGCTCTGGAATTGTACACATTTAGTTCAATTTCTAATTAATTACTTTTTTTAAGGCTTAGTTATATTGGGCAGCTCGAGCGCCATTAGTATATTTAAAATATATAGAATTAAAAGTAACATTAACTAAAATGAAAAAATAAAACCAAAAAATGTACTTTGTAAACACTGTAAAATATGTAATCTTTTTTTCGGACTTGGTAGTCCATCTCATTCAGAATCCATTCCACAGCATTAACGGACATTAAACGATAAGTGGAGTAAACGTTGCCTACATTTAGGCATCTCTACTTAAACGAATCATTTGCTAGCATAGGAAATGAGCAGCTCCTTGGGATGAACATGTAATGACCATAATTTCAGATTGATGTCTGAAAAACTGACGGACTGGTTTGTGTATACACAGACAAACTGACCGACTGATGCACAGACGGACAGACGGGCATGGCTTAATCGACCCAGCTCGTCTAGCGTCATTAGGACCAGAAAGTTTCCGGAAGCGGATGTTTTCGCGCAAACGCCTTAAAACGCTCAAATAGTACTCTACTTATTGACTGTCTGTCCCGTTGGAACGAATTTATGAACCAAACCGCGAGTATGGAAAAAAATCAATTTCCGGAAACTTTCTGGTTTTATGGTACAACATGTTGCTATAAAGTATAATGAACGATGTGAAGACCAATACTATCGATCAACCACAGTATTCGCCGGATTTGGCCCCATGCGACTTTTTTAAGCTATTGCATAGCTTTTATGGTGAGCTTTTAGCGTGACGACTGAATCAAGAAATTTCGTAACGGAAATAAAACTAACACGATTACAAGATATTACAAGGCAAAATGTTTGCATACTTTAAGGCATATTTTCGTATATCTCAAGCGGAACAAGCAGCAGGGTGATTCAAAAATAATAACATTTAAAATAAATTTAATAGAAATAAATTAATAAAAAATAAATTATTCAATATTCGGAGTCATAATATTAGTAACATTATTATTATTTTGGTAAATAGCTACCCCACCTTTTGGAACAGTACCTCGTTTGAATTGAACATTGCAATTGAAATTAGGTATTTCAATCGGATTATCAATGGTAATAAATTTACACTTATCTTGGCTGGCGATTTCAACATCGAACTTATGTTTTTTATTTCAGTTACAATAAACCTATAGTTTCAATGATAAAAATTCCTGTGTAACCTATATTTTAAACAATATTAACTTTTCATTTATTCAATAAAAGAAAAAAAATGTTTTCGTATCGATCACCACACTCAAAAAATTTAACCTGAATTAATTTCCAAGAAAAAAAAATACTGCATAAAAAATAAATAAATAACAATAATTGCATAAGACGACAAAAAATGCTATGCAATAGCTTTACCGCGCCAGTCCCCGAGTGCCTCACGTACTTTTTTGTTCCCAAAACTCAAGTTATAACTGTAAAAACCGTTTCAACTCGATTGAGGCCGTAAAAGAAAATTTGCAGAGAGAAGTGACGGCGATCCCCGACAGCGCCTACAAGGTATGTTTCAATGTTTGGAAAAAGAGTTGGCATATGTGTATCGCTTCAGAAGTAGCATATTTTGAAGGCGACAAAATAAATATTGATGAAGAGTAAACATTTTTCGTTTTATTAACAATTTCCACAAACTTTCTGGTCTTAATGCATATATTTTATAGGCACTGGGTTTTACAAACTTCGTGGTAAACATAATAGTTTCAAAAAAAGAACTACGAAAGAAAGTTTGGACAGAAAACATTCTAATAATATGTTCTCTGATATTGGGTCAGTTGACGAAGCGGGTATAATGACGTAAAGGTTCTGAGTGGAGTTCCCACGTTCATTTTTACCAACCTGAATGCCGAATTCCAAAAATTGTTATTAGTTAATCATATAAACGCTAAGCAGATACAATGTATTAAAAAATAGATTTAGAAATTTGTGGAAATCTAAAATCACGTTGAAAAAAAAATTTAGTATAAACAAGAAGGTGTTTCGAAAACATTGTATTCAAATGACTCTGAAAATAAGGACACCACTTCCCGCCTTCTCCAATATTAACATAATCTTTGGAGCCTTTAAATTTTTTTATCTTACTTTGATACTACTGTTATTTTAATAACTGCTTTTATTGCTATTTGTATTCAATAAAGTTCAACTGAACAAATGTTAAATGCTGAAATTTTTCCAATTTTGTCATACAATTGTTCATAGTACCGGATTGCTTTAGATTGTATCTAAAATGGTCGTCGTCGCCAACGATAAACTGATAGAGCTGACTACTTGGCGACATAACTCTCTCTTGGTGATTCCGTGCAAAGATTTCCACATCGAACTCAGAAACTGTTAAGTGTGGTTATCTCCATTATGAGAAGTCAGAGAGAATAGTAGAACAAAAGGCCATACCACAATAGTGGCTTTGGCACCTCATAGTAAAAATCATTGTCGTAGCTGTGACCTCTAAGAAAATGCCTGATTCTGTAACAGAGAGGGAGTACTTATATTCTATCAGATACCAAACTTTGAGTGGTTACCCACAAAATGTATATCTGATAAAGCAGGCAAAAGTGAAATAGGCTGCTTTTAGCACTATTTTGGTATGAGGTCTTTGGAAGAGTATCGTATGACTAACAATCGCTCTAAATTGTTGTAAGTCATAGTTAAGCAAGATCTGTAGTTTCAGATTCTATTAAGCGACTGGGATTTTTCTCACCTAAATTTTAACGCTTTTTAACAATCGGAGTGAATTTGATGCACACAAAACTATATATTCAGCTTTATTTCTGTATTCTAACCAAGAAGTTTTCGGGATCGTGCCATTCTTTCCTCAAATATTTCAAGAATCTACAAAAATATAATAATTTTTTGATTTCGGAACTTGTACTTTCTTTTACTGGAATGTAAATTTAAAATATCTGTTTCCATATTCTTCTTCTTTACTGGCAAGACACCGCTATATCCGAGTTAATAACAGCGGGCCAGCCGTTTTGCTTTTCGCTATTTGGCGCCACTTTGAGATGTCAAGTGCACTTAAGTCCTTTTTCCAATGGAGGGTTGATATTTTTCTGCTTTCATCGGAGGTAACCTTCCATCCAGACAATATGACTTAAGCAGCACTTGTTGATAAGAGTGATTCTGCGTTGGAATTCAAAGCTGACATTGTTGTTGGTGTTACATAATGCTGGTTCAAAGATATTTCCGCATCCTTAGCAAGTCTGAAAAATCAGAACTGGTCTTGAAACCTTATGTTAGTCGTCGAAAACGCATTTTGGACCCTTAGTTTTTATACCCTGAACAGGGTAAATTAGATCTGCCACAAAGTTCTTAGTACCCAGAAGGAAAGGTTAGAGACCGTATAAAGCATGACGAGCTGAGTCGATTTTACTTGCGAACTAGTTCCTCCATTTTTGAGATATCGATCTGAAATTTTACACACGTCCTTTTCTCCCCAAGAAACTACCCATATACCATATAGCTGCTATACAAACAATCAGAATCAAGTGCTTATATAAAAAGCCATTTAATATGACGAGATATCCTCACGAAATTTGGCATGTGTCATTGCCTATGGTGTAGTCTGCGAAGAAATTGTTCAGATCGGATCACTATAGCAAATAGCTGCCATATAAACTAACCGATCAAAATCAAGTTCTTGTAAGGAATCTTTTGTATTTGTAAAGGTTATTATAGGCTTCGGGGCAACCGAAGTTACTGTTTTTTGTTGTTTTCTTTGCATATGCGCCTCGCTTTTCTCTTCAACTCTCGGTATATCTCATCCTGTTCGTGTAAGCGATCGCAACGTTGCCAGGTAAGCAGTCAGTCTGACACCACAATACTCATCATACCAACTCTTCTTTTGACGTTTCCAAAAACCAATATTGTCGTTTGCAGCTGTACCTCAGGAGCTTGAGACACCATCCTATAGTTCTGAGTTGCTGCTGAGTACTCTCAGAGAGCAGTAGTACAAGTCGAGTACAAACTCGTTCGGGAGTCGGTTGTGATTGTAGCTGTGCGCGCCCCGCTGAAGTCAATGAGCCTCAATCCATTTGGAGATGTTTCCCCACGGAGGCTGAATTTGTTTCCATATGCCAAATGAATTAAATGGAGAAAGACTTTTTATATATACCTACCTCTTTGTTTCGCGTCATTAAATGAGTAAATTAGTTTTGGATTTTTGTTTTTTTTTGTAATATTTTGTAATGTTTTCTTCTTATTTATTTTTTAAATTTAATTAATCTCCAGCTTCATTATCATTTAACGTCACCTTTCACCTGTTTATTTATTCATTGTTTATGGTTCTATAATGTGCTCTTCACCCACACTTCCCTGTCTTAAATGTATGTTTTTGTAATAATATACGTTAGGTAGCAATCACTTTGTGTTTTTTCTCAATACTTTAATTAACTTATTTTTATTACATGCTTCTTATTTTCTTTGTTACTTTTTCGCTTTTTGTTTTTTTTTTGGATTTTTTGGTTTGGTAATTGTATTTAGTTGGTATTAGCAATGTAATGAACTTTAATGTTATAATATTTATGTATAAATAATTATCTCGTATAATGTTTAGTAGTTTAACTCGAATGAACTTTTTATATATCAGTTTTGAATGAGACTTTTGTAGTTAAATCCTTTTACATGTTTTTTCTTATTTTTAATTTTTTTGTTTTTAGAATTACATATGAGATGCCTCGAAATTTTTTTGCAACTTCATTATTTTGCATTACATTTTTTTCTGTTTTATTTATTAAGTAAGTGAGTTCAATATGCAATTTTTGCTGTATATAAAATTCTCTTAATGTATGGTAAGTCTTCTTATGTGTGAATGTGTAAGTGCATGGGAGTTTTTGAGTTTTCGTGCATATTTTTAGAATTGTGAGTTTGTCATTTTAATATTGTGGGTTCTGGTGTTGTGCCTCGCTAGGCGACAGAAAGGTTAATTTCAAATTTTGTGTGTATACTTAAGTACATACAATATATACATTATTTTCGTTTATTTTTAATTTCTGTGAAAATTTAAGTTAGCCCAAGAGACAAAATGACAAATTTGTGACTATTTAATTAATAATTTTTGCAATTTTTGTTTTGTACAATTTATTTTTGCTGACTTTTTAAACATTTATGAAATTGTTCTGATATTTTATTATAGATATGCATTGCTTTTAAAATTTTATTTTTATCAATATTCTTATTTAGTTAAATTAGTGTAACTGTAAATTTTCACCATAAAATGTTTGCATTTGTTTAGATATTATTATATTATAGAATTTTATTTAACTAAATTCGTCAGTTTTAAAGTTAGTGTAACTAGTTAATAAAAAATATGTGATAAGCAAAGTGTTAAAATGTATAAGCAGCATTAATTTCCTGTGAATTTCAGAAAAACAAAAATTAAAATGTGTCATATCATATTTCTACAAAACATACTGCTGATAAAATTCACTACTTCTTTAGTGATTCACGCCTCTTTACCTTCAATTGCATTCAAGAATTTAATCACTTCATTAAAAGATTTATTTTGCTTTTCAGCACAACAACTTAAAGTTAAAGTCAATATTTTTGCAAAAAAAAAAAAACAACCCGCTGTCCAAAGAAAGTTCAAGTTCAACCAAACTGTTTAGTTCTAGCGTGGTTACCTTCATTCGGGCATTTAATCTCACTAACGAACTTTCAAAAAAAAAAAGGTGTAGACGAGTAATAATATACATGATTGAATTATTAGTTTATTGTTGGAGAAACTGTGACTTTTCTACTCACTCTCTTTTAATAACTATAACTGCAAAGGTATCTTTTATTATACTTGCACACTGTTTTAATTCCATTCCGTCCCAATACAGAATTAAACTTCAACCAAATGTTGTCGACAAAAAATGTGCACCCTACAATTAAATATAGAGTTTTTTTTCATAATATTCCATTAATATATCAAATGGATGGTAAAAATAATAAACCAAAATCTTTTTTAAAATGCATTGTGGCTTGTCGTGCTTTTCAAACCTTCTTCTTTAAAAGGTTAGGGGTAGTCAGAATTTTCTTAATCGCATCTTCTTAAAGTATAATATTTTAAAAATTTGAAGTAAGTCCCACAAAGTTTATTAGAATTATTTTTTAATTAGCAAAGGGTTCTCGGGCGCTCTGGAACGTTAAAACTTCAAATGCTTTTTTCTTAAAACTATGCTTTTTAACTGATGACCACTGTACCTCGTAAACCGTTCGATAGATTTCAATAAAATTTAAACAGCTCAATTTTTTTAAAGATGAGAAATTAGTAAGTTTTATTTTCAATATTTTATTAAGAATTAAGTATTGAGAATTCTGGAAAGATTTGCTCTGATGCTGCCATTTTGTTAATTAAAAACAGCTAAGATCAGGCACTAGATTATCAAAAATTTAAAATATTTTTTTTTGTTCATTTGATTTCAGATGAATCTTCAAAGAATAGTTATGGTCATCGCAAGGAGCTTCGGTTGAAACTGGGGAAAATTATAAATTTTTTTTTTTTTAATTTCTGTTAAGTCAAGCCTAACATAACTCTTATTTATTGATGCTTTTGTGAAATAAAAATATGTACTGACAAAAAAAAATATTTTAAATTATCATTTTTTCATGTCTCTGACTACACCTAAGCCTATAAGTTGTTGCTAGAGTGCTCAACTTTTCCGAAGAGTTGAACTACTACTTAATAACCCAAGTTAATATTAAGCGACGATACAAATATTCAGCTGCGGCGATTAGAAAACTGCTGCACTTCAACAGTTGATTTAAAAATCCTAATCTAAATGTCGTTTCATGGAGACTGTCGATCAGAATACTCTTGAATTGAATTGAAATTGACTATTTACAATATATATTCTCTTGACTTCTTACCTATAAACACTTTGCAATACGTGAATAAATGTAAGAAAAAAATATTTATCCAACACTATTGCTTGTTAAAGATCATAATTTGTTATTCCCGTCGCATTGACAGACAACTTTCCTCAAATTGTTTTGAGGAGTAGTGCATCTTTTCGATTAAGTATACTAAATGGTCACGGGATTCTGACTGGATGCTTTAGGAAACTGAAATTTCATATTACTATTATGGGTAATCCAATGGTTCTTTAATGCCAGAAAATTATTTATACATGGTTTTGAATGGCAACTAACTCTCGGATCACGCAAGTGAGTCTGTAACAACTTTTTAGCATCCAAAGAATTCGGGAAAGTTTAAAATTATTAGAACGGGCCTTTTAAATTGACTAAAACTAATAACAGAGAAACTTTCAAAAATTTTCTCGACATTCAGATTTGGTCAACCAAAACCGATTTTGATTTATGGTATATTCGTCTAAGCTGTGTCGTCTCAGCAACATTTCCCATAGTAATTTAGAGTATATATTGTGCCGATACAACAACGGCTAATTTTTATATATTTTTAATTATTAGAAGTACTGAAAATGAAATTTTCGCAAACAAACTATTTAAGGAAATAATTTTGGAAAAAGGAAAGGAAATAAATTTGGTGGAGCCAATCTTTATTTGATTATACCAAACTTCAAGCGAAATTGTTTTGAATTTAAGACTGGCAACGCTAATGTTACAACGCTATTTCCATCATGCATGGCACCGGCTACCAGCAAGTTGCCAATTTTTGAACTAAAGGTAATATATAATTTGTTTTAGTATACAAAAATTACAAAATCGGGACTAAAAATATAAATTTTATGTTTATGAATTCTGGCATGCATTTGAGCAATGCTGCCAGTTGCCTAAAGCAGTGCTTTTCAAAAATGTCAACTCAGGGTTGTTATCTGCCTTTAGAAATATACTGCTTTCACTAGCCAAACGCAATGCAGCATTCTGTCATAGTAGTGAGGTAAGTAGATCGGAAACTATAAACCAGTAGCCTTACTAAATTGATGAGTAATATATCTGCAGAATTGTAAAAGAATGGTAAATTTCCACTTCCTCTGATAATAGTTTGTATACGACCACTACTGCATATCGAATTTAAAATTCAGCCTCATCTTGGCATGCTGAAAGCGGATACCACGACAGCTCCAAGCCATAACTAACAAAGCCATTGCATATTTAATGAAAATGAAATTCAAATTTTTTTTTTTAACAACTGCGTGAGAGTATAGTGTAATTTATTATTTTTCATATTATTTTATATTACTTTTATAAAACAAAGTGTTGCATGGAAATGCATTTAATGCTGTGTGTATTCAATTTATTTCCAAATTGCGTTTGAGCTTGATTAATTTACTACATGCAGATTAGCAAATTCGAGATTGGTAATGAGTTCTTGGATTTCACAATTTTTTGCTAGATTTTTATTTTTATAAATATATTTTACAATTTTTAGCAGCAAAATATACGAGTAATAATGGAAAGACTTTATAAATGTATGTTTTTATTATATGTATGTATTTTTCGTATTTTCTTTTTTTTAGTAGATGAAGCTTAAAAATTCACTTTAGTTGAGAGCAGAGTGTTTGTTGTTCTTTTGTTTCGTTTCCTTTTAATCTAAGAATACGCTAATGCCGTAGAAATCTATGTGGGTGTGTATGTGTGTGTAGTTCGGTATGAAACGCATGAAAATGTCTTCTTTGTATATATATATGTATATATGTATGTCTATGATAGGTTAGAAGTATGTTTTTAGTTTAGTTTCAAAAAACTGCATTATTCAATATATATTTTTTTTTGTTCCATTTTTGGTTTTGGTTTTTTGTTTTAAATCTCTGTTTAGTTCGTTTCAATAAAAACAACTATCAAACAATTGCGCAAAATCTCTCAAAAACATTTTTGCATTTAACTTTGCAAAATTTTATCTTACATAAATCTTTTAATTCTGTTTTATGCTCATTCAACTGCTTGCCAGTATTTAATAAACTGCTTTTCGGTACATTTTCAATTGTTTAATGCATTACCTAATACACTAGAATTCATCAGATATATGCATGTATACATTCCGTTATTTATGCTAGCATTATTTCTGTCTTCATTATATTTTTTTTTTTAATTTACACATTTATATGTATGCGCGTATATATGTATGTATTGTAAGTATGTATGTGCTTATGTCTAGTGTTACCAGGTAAATTTTTTTCAATGAAAATTACATATACATACCTTAATAACAAATATGCTTAAATTTTGCATTTATGCCACATATTGTAACCGCATTCACCTGTAATGATTACTCATAATTACATACATTTCCATTACTTTCGCTCAAATTCGCACTCTTTCGCGTTGGAAATTACCTCATTAATACTACACAATTCGGACTCATTCACTAAAGTTTACAGTTACTTATGCTATTTACTCGCATTTTTAAGTTCAACCTTTGTCTTTTGCAATTGCTCAAGCATTCCTGTAACAAACATCATTCTAACATTTTCAACCTAATTATTGGCAATTATCTTTGCACTTTTCCATGTGTATTTACTACCCAGCAAGTGACTGACATTCAGTTGATTTTTAGTTAGCAGAAAATTGATGAAACTTACTCTAACAAAAATTATTGTACATTTTCTATAAACAAAATTTTTAAGAAACAGAAATTTTTGCTTTAATAAAAGCAATAAGAGTACAGGAACCGGTGTATACCCGAACAAGTTAGTATCAGTATTACGAAACTATATCGTCCATATAGCTCACTAACATTTTCTAAGTGGTGTTTCCATGACAATATCATTGGTTTATCAGAATAGTGCCATAACTCAATAGATCAAAAACTTTAGTTAAGCATAAAAAAATTTGATGTTTTGCAATTTTTAACACATATCGGAAGTGTTTTGTATATTTGCAGTAACATTTTATAACAATGGAAATATTCTAGTACGATTTTCTAGCATTCTTATACATTTTATGCTTGGACCCTATCTTACATTCAGTAAGGAGATATGTATACTTTCTAATTTGATATTTTTTTAGTGAGTCACAATGCAGTATGAAAGAGACAAAACGAGTATTGTTTTGCGTTCTACGATTTTACGATACGATAACGGCACAACTTTATTTCTGTAGGTTAGCGCGGGGTTTAAAAACATCTGTATATATAATGTCTAAAACGTCTAGTGAAGAAATGAGTAGTTTAAACAATAAAAAATAAATAAAAAACGAATATAATATTTTTGAACAAAAATAGAGAGTATGTCTGACTTGAAGAAAGTGGCACTTCATCACTGAATATTGAATTAAGTGCTCAGGGTATTCACGAGAGATATAGATTTTGTGATTTCAAATGGCAGTATAGCATACTATTCTCTGCAGTATTTATAATACCTGTAGAGAGTAACTACATTGAGTATCAATAATTTCCCGATCCCGCAATAAGGAGTGCTGCCATTTGTAATAGTATTTAAGAAAAAAGTATGGTGACGTCAGCTTTGCATTTTGTACTTGATGCATAAAATAACAATGAAATTTGGACAATTTTTTTATATCTTCTACTTGATTCATTCTATAATGTGGTAGTCCGTTGCAATTTTTGAGCCGAATGTCGGTTAACGCCACGAATAAGGCGAATAATTTACTTTATAATATGTATTGGGTCTAGTAAAAAGAAATTCATTGTTTTTTCCAGTAGATGGCTTTTCATACTAAAATAAATTCTCAAACAGTTTCGCGATTATTTGTCTCAGTATTGTTAGAGCTCTCATCTAAGATGGACAACAAGAAAGAGATAAACACCATATTTTAAGTCAAGCGACTAAGAATGTGAATAGTGTTTAAGGTCCTGACACTGTAATGCTAATGATGTGCATAGCTTCGTCTATTCCAATCCTGAAGAAAATTGCAGAAATACAAGAAGAAGCTCGATGTATGTGTATCACAGGAATTAACGCAATAAAACCTTATGGATCGAACTTCTATCTGGGAATCGCCATTGAATCGCAACAAAATCGATCCATTTCTGAAACGGGTGGTTATTGGTTATGAAAAGTTGATTTCCTACTTGTTTCTGTCTATGGCGAATGATTTTGCTGATGAAACACTGGCATTAAGAGAAGCTTGTGAAAATCGACTATCTCAGCTTTTTGACAATAGGGATGAGGATTTCTATGACAGGGGCTTCATGCATTACCTTTATAATGGCAACAAGCTGTCGAACAAAACGGTGTATATTTGAGCTAAATCGGATCTCTTATATAATATTAACAGTTAGCGAATTATTAAGAAAAAGTTACGAAGAACGAATTGTTACGATACGACATAAATGAAGTTAGAAATATATTTTATTTTTCCAAGACCAAGAAGAAATAATTTTTTACTCAATTTAATTGAGTATCTATTCTTCCACATATATTCAATATCGAACTTAGTTTTGATCTTTTATCTGTTTATGCGAGTCTTTTATAGTTATACCAATCGCTTGTTCGTTTCGCCTCAAAGTTTCAGCCTACCGTTGAAAGCTCCTGAATGTCGATACCTTACTCCTTTCTTCAAACACTCTGAAAAATCACTTTTTGCAAACCTTTAACATTTATCTTTTCTTTAATTTTTAGTACAAGATTTGTTTGTTGCCTAACACAAAAGCCACGCACACTCTTAGCTTACATATATACAACTTTTTAGTTTAACTCGCATACAATACATTCAAAAAATTGCACAAATTCCTTACTCAATATTCATAATTGTATTCTTTTGTAATAATTTTTACTTTTACTCTATTATAATTTGTTATTTACTAGTTAGTAGTAAGTATGCAAGTGTTCCGATGCAAATTGTGTGGCTGTGTGTGTAAGTAAAATTGTGATGTTTGTATGTGTGTGTGTGTGCGTGCTTACTTATGAAGCATGTATGCATATGTGTTGTATTTTCTTTAATATTTAATAGTTAATTAATAATTTTCTTATTTTTTGTTACTGTTAGTATTTAATTTATTACTTTTTGTTTAGTATTAATTAATGGAAGACATTCTTTTATACAAGTTTAAGACACAGAAAATGTTTTTGTGTGTGTGTGTGTGAATTTTTTAACGCCCCAACGCTGCATTGCATTCTTTTTATAGTTTTCGTATTGTTTTCATTTTATATTCCCCAAACCTCACACTTAATTTCGTTTTTGACATTTATGCATTTGTATTAGTTTTTAGTTTTTAATGAAAAAAAATTACAACAATAAAAATGTAAAGTAAAGCAAAATTTTCGCAGTAAACTCACAATAAACGCAATTAGTTTATGAAGTAGTCGATATGTTTAATTTTTTTTATTGGCTTAATTCGCTTTTTACTATGTTTTTTTTTTAGTTCTAATTTTATTTAAAGTTGGATATTTTTGCCAATTGCAATTACAGTCAAAAAAATATATATTTTTAAATTTTACTCAGCTTCTTTTTGACTTTTTTTTGCTGCTGCATTGCTAATTTTTACTTGTTAATTTAGTTTTTAATTTTTATTATGTAGGACTAATGCTTTTAATTATTATTATTAATCTTTTTTGCTATTGAAAATTTATTATTATTTTTGTTAAATTTTTTTTGCACATTTTTTCTCTTCTGCATTTCGTTTTGTATAAAGTTTTATATAAAATAAATCGTTTCAGTAAAAATACCAACAAAAATGCTTCATATGTTATCTCATATCATTTTAGTAGTGTTAGTATAATATAATTCGTTTTTTATTGCTGTACCGTTTTCTTCGCCTGTTAAACACTTGCGTTTACTTCTCACCGGATTTATTGGAAAACGTTTTTTATGTTTTTGCTGCAACAGCTGTTGTTTCTTTTTTGTTTTGTGTGGCATAAATTGTCAGTATGGTATAAGTACCATCAATATTTTCAATATTTGCATACATACATACACATTTATATATATATATATATATTTAAACTGATATGACGCTCAATAATTGCATTAAGTCTTTTCATTTAACTTTGCTTGAATCGTTTTTCATATGTAATTTTGTTACTGTGGTGTCTTTTATATTAATTATGCTTAAATATAGTATATTTCATGGTATCAGTTAAGCTTAATTGCAAAATAAATTTAAAAGTGAACTTTAACACTGCAGTGAATACGAGTATTTGTGCGCTTTTGTAGTTGGTGCAAGGAAATAATGACAACAAAATGCTTAATTTACAAAAAAAAATACCTTGAATTTCATTAAAAAAAATTTAAGTTAAAATAAAAATTGTTTTATAAATAAATCTTGTTAATATAAATATATTTTTTTTCTTACTAATTCCAATCTTATAAATATATTAACTTAATCATTCAATTTTTTTTTGATTCTCAAATTTTATTGACTTGATATTTGTTGCGTGAATTGCGAAGAAAATTTGATAAAGAAAATTACCACTATTTTGTTTTTTTTTTGCTTTAAAAACGGATCGGTAGGAATTTTTGTTACTTTTTTTTGCTTCAAAATTGTTTAATTGCGTTTCCTTTCTTTTTCGCTGTCAACAATATTTACAAAAAAGTGTTTTTTAATGTTTATAACGGCAAATACTTTACTATTTATAATTGTTGCCATTTCATTCAAAATTTTGATTTCAAATTTTTAACGTCAATAATTTAACTACATTTACGCTAAATGTATGACACTGTACTAACTGTAAATTGTTTTTTTTTTTTAATTTTTCAACAATAGCGGAAAAAAGCAATATATAAAAAAATTTACAATAAATAACAATATTTTTAATAGTTATAATAAAATTAAAATAATAACAAAAAAAAATCTGTAAAACATTAAAAAAATATTGTATAATATTATATTAGTTCAGGGTTGCGAATTTTCCAATTAAAAAATTGTAAATTAATCACTAGATTTTATATTTTTTATGCCAATTCTGAAACTAAAAATTAAATTTTCTATTCTAAATATAATTTTCCAATTTGTTGGAATATTGGGATTAAAAATTTAGTTTTTAATAATGATTTTGGGTTTAAAAACTAAATATTTAATTAAATTAATAATTCCGTATGTTTAGAACGATAAATTAAAATTAAAATTTTCAATATTTAATTTAAAATTTAAATAAAAAAATTTAATATTTCAGTATTAATTATTTTATACCCAAAGCTTAGATCACACTTTAAAAATTAAATTTAAAATTTAACTTTTTATTCCAAACATCTTGCATGGGAAAATTTTTTAAATTTAAAAGTTTGAGTAACAAATAAAATTTTTTTTTTCAAAATAAAAGCTGGGATGAAAAGAGATAAAAGGGAACGATTTTTCATATGTCCAACTGAAATACTATAATTAAAATAATTAAATATAGATAAGACAAAAAAAGCTAAACTATGTTGATATTTTACAAAAAAGAAGCTTTTATTTTCAAAAGATAACCACGGTAAAACACGATATACCCAAACGTGCAAAATAAAAATTCTAAAACCATTTTCTTTAATAATTCTTATTATTTTACTTTCAATCCGGTATTTGGGATAAGGATTTAAAGTTATATTTTTATTTTTTTGGAATAAATATTTTCTTTATTCCAGTATTTAGGGTTAAAAAATTATTTTTAATGAAGATTTTTGCAATTACAAAGAAAAAAAAAATAATAATTAAAATGTCTTTTTAAGCTTTATTTGCAACCCTGTGTTAATTATATGGCTTACGATATAAAATTTCATATATAAAATATGACACCGCAATGTAACAACTAACAATTATTTCTCTCCAAAAAATATGAAAACAAAATAAATCACAAATTTATAAATATATCTGCAATAACGAATAATTCTTATTCAAATTTAATTTAGAGTAATTTTTTTTACGCGTTTACGTTATAGTACCACTGTACTTATTTAAATATGTCTATATAATTTTCCCGCTAATTATTACTAATCATATTAACATTACTGGTCATTGATATTCTTTTTTTTTTGTTGTTTTACTAATTTACATAAACTAAGTTTGCTTGCTCCACCTTAACTGTTCTTTAACAAGAGTTTAAATACAACTAATTGGATCTAATTTTTTATGAATTTATAAATTATTTTAATTAAATTAAGTTTTTATTGTCTACCAACTTACACAAAATCGTTTTTTTATTTGTTTTTCAATTTAACTACGACCTAGCTTATATGCAAATTTAATATAGTAGGAGGCATCTAAGAAACTTATTCCACTGTTTTCTATTTAATTACAAAAAATATTCTAATTACAAATTATGATTACTAATCATCATTTGCATTTAATTACTCAATATCATGAAATTCACTTCGGTTTGCTTTCGACAAAAATTAATATACAATATAGAGCGGAAATTTGTATTTTTTAATTTTACATTTGGCTTGGGTTGTGCGGTATTTGTTGCACCCTACTAGGTAATAAAAAAAAAAATAAAAACCTTAACTTCAGTTGCACTGCAGCTAGAATACCCTTCACAAATAAAGAAGTTTCTTTTGATTTTGATCAGTGTGTACGATAGCTATTATATAGTGGTCCCATACGGAAAAGGTCTTTAGACTTTGTGGCTTTGTCTCAAACAATAATTCATGCTAAGCTTCATGAAAATATCTCATAAAATAAAAAAAAATGTTCATTCAAGAATTTAATTTTGATCATTCAGTTTGTATGTGGCAGCTATATGTTATAGTAGTCCGATAGCGACGGTTCCGACAAATGGGCAGCCTCTTGCGGATAATAAGACGTGTGGAAAATTTTAGAGCGATATTAGAAAAATTGTTAAGTGAAAGCTGCAAGCTGCAAACACCTGCTAATTTGAACAGCGAGAAAGCACTTGCTTTGCAAGTTACTTTTTGAAAGTATTTATTACTTCACTTTCGAAAGTTGCTTTTCATACAAGGTGTGACTGTTCCTGGAATCATTCTTGGCAATTCCAGAGTTTGTCAGGCAAGTCTGTAGCGCTTTACTCGCAATATTTGACACAGCCTTACATTCAATACTTATATCTACGGACAAGGAGTTTCGAAAGTTACTTATGATTAAAAGCATGCTGGTGTTTTTAATACATCTTGGACTACTTTAGGACCAATATAATTAAGATTTTACCGAAAACGTTATTTCAACGATTTTTCTAGTGATAGTCTTGAATTCAAGGCTGTAGACTATGCGGTAGAATTAGAATACAATGAAATGAAATTGCCCTCCATTGTTAGTTGGAGCGATATAAGAAGTAATTTCGGAAAACATGCATCTCATCTTTACTGTAAAAACTAAGTACAATCTTGGGAAAGGCAACTCGCTCCTTAATTCTTTTTAAATGCCTCATTAATTACTTTTAAAATGGAAGCTCTAAAGAACACATACCATATATGCTCAAGGTACAATATTCTCTACTTAATTGTAAATAACTTTGAATATCGAACAATTTTTGACCACATGAAACGGGTTTTAGTTCTATACACCTTGTACTCAATAAATTAGTCAATTGGAGGTATCTTTCCAAAGTTTGACAATTCAATTTTTATTTTGGCTTGCCATTTGACAGATACCAAATCAAGACTTGTCAATTTAGAAATGGAACTTTCTGCTGATATGGTACTTTAAGGTTAAATAATAATTTTATGTTTTACGAATACCAGTGCGATTTTAAACGAAGTGATCCGTTTGAAGCCAGTTTGAAACTGAAATGTTACGACATACCTATATATTATTTCTTCTGTCATGTTCAAAATTGAATCACATAAATGACAGCAGCTATGACATATTTAATAACAGTTGCAGCCGCGGGATAAAAGACTTTACAATTTCAGGTATCAATATTTTGTTCAGTTGGTTCAAACTTTGGACTGCTAAGGTGGTAGATATAAGTGGATGCCGTCTAAAGTCAATTTTGATGTATATTCTTTATTGCCACAGGAATGTGTAGAATTTATCTCTTTTTTTTTAAACGTAAATTTCTGTTTCAATTTTTTTTGAATAAAATACTTCCTTGTAATGATTTTTGTAGCATTAAATGGACATAGTGAAAGTACATTTTTGTAATCACACAGATTTTAAGCAATTATACCTAGAAAACATTGTTCTTGGTTTGCCTGCAGCAGATCGATTATGTGCAGAATACTGTATACTATAAAGAAACTGTCTGTAATGTAGAGTTTTCTACAATATAGTTGCTATACTTATAGCTACTATTGAAATATAAAATCAATTTGGGAAGTTATTGACATACTACTTATATAACGGTAATAATTTTTTGAAATAAAGATGTGAAATGACTTTCACAGTAATTCAAAACCAATAATTTTTACACTCAAAAGTATGTCTAGATTCTTTTATTTCTAAGAAGAAAAAACTTTTCTAGTTCTGAAACAAAAAAATTTGGTTTTTGAGTAACGTACATATATATGTATATGTATTCCGGGGCTTGAATCGTCTAAAATTTCTTTCCGCTCTTAAAAATCAATCTAGAATTAATATTTGTCTAAGTCGAAACTGAAAAAACCTACTTTTGCACAATCATACTAATATACTCATACTTATAAATACAATATATGAATACTCTAAGACAAAACTGTTGCTATTGTTAAAATATACTCGTAAATACATTTGTTTTGTTGTGTTAATTAGTGGGTTTGTTGTTGAATTTTTGTTGGCATAACTATTGTAAGTATTTTTGCGTTGTTTCTCGTAGTCATTCATTTCTGTATTTGTATGGTATGTAGTACACTATTCACTACACCTATGCGTAGAGCTTTTTTGACCTGTAGCTTGTGATGTTTAGTGGTTTAGTGGCTTAGTGGTACTGCACTTAGTATCACGCGTTTGTCAGCGTAAATGTCACCACCAACATAAGCAGATGCGCTACAAAGATCGAGACGGGCGCTTGCAGCAGTGCTGTGGCACGCCCACATTGCTGTATCTCAATTTCCTCGGGATGATAATTGATGCATTTTTTGGGTCGGCGACGCTTGGTACTCTCCTGCGATTGGCGACGCGCGCTGCAGGCTCCTAGAAAATTGATTGGGGAAAATTTGATAAAAAAAATGTTTTGTGATTTAGTTTTTTTAAATTCCATTTATACCAATAGTACCCGACTCCTCAAGTGGTTCAATGTCCAACTGTTTGGAGCCGCAAGGACATAGGGTATCCACCACTAACAATATCAAATTGCTATGTGGTATTTTCTGTACGCTAAAGGGGCGTTCACAACCCGACACATGACAATTTGTCAGCTTGCCCTGGAAATGAGAAATCTTTGCGATATTTCTATAACTTTCGAGTACTTGCAAAACTCACCTTAAGCGGATTGTTTTGACCGCCTTGATTGAGACGCTCTGGTTGCAGCATATAAAGATCTGTACGCAGGTCGCAGCGGCGTGCATGCTGAGGGTCGGGAGAGGCGCGTGGTCCGGTGTGTGGCTTATGTTGCTTAGGGGCTGGTGTTGTGTATTCCTAGTTATAAAATTAAGACCATTTAGAAAAGAGTTTCATATGTATTATACTCCAGCTCAATAGTACTGAGAAACTTTTAAAAGACCTATAAAATAAAACTAAAATCATATTTTATAGTTTTGATTTCGTCATCAAAAATATTTCCTATTCAGGTTGCAAACAGACAACAATGAGTGGTTCGAATGAAGCTCGATGTTTTGAAAGTCTCAAATTAGAGTTCTTAGATATCTTGTCTTCAACCGTCCCATTGAGCTTTGGATCCTTTTTCCAGAATTTTTAAGCAATCAGAGATGACGTTAAAGTCCTCTTGATTCTAGATCTAACCGAGCATTCAGATTTTCAGAGTTTTAAAAACTTGAATCAATGTATGCCGTATTCAAAATGGGGTCGTAAGCCATATTTGATGTACTTATTTATTATGAACAATAAGAGAAGTCTAAGTTCTATACAATACGAAGACAGCCGACTTCTCCTTAACTTTCTCTTATTTATGGCTTCCTTGAAAGTTTCCTTTCAACATCCGTATTTCTATATATCGTAGTGATTAGCTAGTTAAAAAGGCCACTTCCAAAAGCTTAAGGTATCAACTTTCTTTGATAATAACAATTAATCCAGGTTTTTTAAATTACCCCAGGTATTTTACTTACCACATCAGCGGTGGTGAAGAATTCATCCATTTCCTCATCGATCTGTGCATTGTAATCCTCGAAGGGTTCGTATTCATCTGTATATGTAGGTTCCTCAAAGACATCTTCATTGTAGGTGTAATCATCTTGTGGCCATGCGTTTAAAGGTGTTGGTAATAGCGATAACCAAGTGGCACTCAACGATACCAAATATTTCATTAAAAAAGTAGAGACACGATGTGGTTGTAGTGAAGTACTTGCAGCCGTATACGGATTGTCAGAGTCAGAGCAAACGCCTTGATAATCATTGACCGTGACACGTTTGTAAATGCGATCCTGCACCAAGGAATCCATGATGGTACCATCGATTTGACCAAAAAATTTGCCTGATTGCTCACTCTGTTCGGAGATAATCACAAAGCCGTTGTTGTCCAAAACATAGCAATCCAGATCATCGGAAGCGCATGTGCGACGACAGCCTGTCATGCCGGTGCACTGGAGGCAGAATAATATATATGTTATATTTATACATTTGAAACTATATTTGCATTACTTACGGTTGAGGTAATGTTTATGAAATGCTTCGCAAGTGAGTCCAGCTGGAATTGCAGTCCCACGACCGCAGCTATAGCTTTGTGGCCACGATGTTCGACAAATATGGCATGCGATGCGGTTACAAGCGTCGTATTCAGTTTGGGTGCATACCCATTGGCGAATGGTACACTATAGACAAAGCTATCTTGTTCGACGGTATGCTGATCGACGGCGCGTTTGTACCAGGGCATATCCATGGCACGTGCGTTATCTTCACTGAAGTGGCTGCAAGGAAAGAAATTATCAATTGAGTTCTGCAAGTTTCGAATCGAAGTCAACTTTAATGGTCCAAAACAGGGTCGAAACAACCTGGGATTCAGACTCAATTCAAATGGTAAAATCCATTGGTATTATGAGTTAAGCACTTACGGATCAGGCGAGTCTTCAGGTCTCTTGATGTGATCAATCCAACGCAGCAGACCCGAACGTGTGGCCACAAAAGACGTTGCAACCAAAAACTTTTGATAGCCTTGTCTGAAATTATATTTAAGGGTTGATTTAATAAAGAAAATGGAAATAGGCGTTTTTTCAAAATATTACGCCAAAGCTGGAAATTTTATAAGGGCTTTGTGCATATGACTTTCTTTTTTAACTCCAGTTACTAATTGCGAATAAGGAGGTCGGTCTTTTGTGAGAGCTAAAGTTTATATTAATGATACGAGATATACGATTTTTAAAGCGCTTAGTCGTTAGAGCTTTTCTGACCTAGAACGACCTATGCAAAATATTGTTTTACGGTCTAGAGCTTTAAGGGTCTCGAGCAGTTTTTGTGTGTAAAGTAGTACAATAAGCTGTAAAAATAATCTTATAAACCCTATAATTGAATAATTCAATGGCAGATTAAAACTTTTATTTTTTCCAAGGAAAAAAAAACGTATTTTCAGACGTGAGCTTAAAGTAGTAAACAAAGTTAGTATAAAAATAGAAAATATAATTGGAAGTTTTGAAGATTCTTCAAAAATCTAAATTTTTGATTAAATAGAGGTTTCGTAGTTGACAGAATACTTTTTGATAACATTCCGACTATTACGACAGTTTGGTGACAAACAACTAAATTAAATTAAAAGAAACGCAACAAATAATTTGTAAACTTAGTCACAAAACGAAGATCTGTCTGTATTTAATGAATTTTAACAACCGTAGGTTAGGAAAGGCAGGTATTCATGAGGCCATGAATAATCTTATTTCGACTGCTAGAGATGAATGTTCGTTATGAGGCGCATATTTGTAAAGCGACATGTTTCTGCCACATATTTATTGAGATGGATAATATCAATTCCAATCAGGTCGCCTTGTTCGTGTTTCCATCTCATCCTCCCTCACTCAACTTTGACAAGTGAATGCCAGTAGAACACTGCCTCATTCCCATTCTAATAGGATTTGGGTAAGGGTTGCAAACAACACTAATGTGGAACAAAAAAAATCTGTGTAATAAAATTAATCAAATGTTAAACCGACACAACTATTCATATTCGAAAGATATTAAATGATTGGATGCAATATAGTATTGGAGTTAAAAAGAAGTAATTTTCAAGCACTTATTGATAAGATAGGCAACTAAAATATGTCGCTGATCTAAGAAGATTTGGGTAGTCCACGAAAGCTTTCACTACTTGTGCGAGTAGCTTTCATATTTCAAAGTTACGAATATGTCACAATATCCGTCGTAACTAGCGTGAATGTGTAGCTTACAATATCCAACGCGTCTCTAGGCAGCATTAGCTTACATTAGCATCGCTTTCGAAAGCAGCGTAGCAATAAAATTTAATCGATACGAGAATTTTGTGTAATTTACCTCTTCAAAATTGCCATTAATGTGGCTATTGGACTATAGATTTGTTTATGAGATTTTTGTTTGTTTAAAAACATATGTATAAATATATAAATTGCATAGATGAGAAGGAATTATGTCGTGTGTAATGTTATTTTCATTACAACACAAGCGTATATCCATTAAGTGATTATGTTTGTAAGAAATATAGACCATTAAGATAGTAACCAAAACAAATGGCCAGAAAGTAAAAAAGAGTAGAAATACAAATATAAAAGAAATTTGTGCTTTAGTGCATAAAGATTTTGCTTTCAAATAAATAATTTTCAATTTATTAAACGACTTCAATTGATATGAAATTATAATCAAAGAGTATATGGTATATTTGTGCTGGAAATGGTGCTTTAAATCGAATTAAATCAAAGATAATTAGCTAAAAACGATATCGTAAATACTCTGCACATATGGAAGTTGTTTATATCCAGTTGTTGAGCTGAGTTGAGCTTACTATTTATTGTACTTATAACCCTATTATGGTTTTCAATTTCACTCGATTAAATTGAATTGGCCATCTTTCGACAACGCTCTTGAGGCAAATTAGGCTCAACAGATGCAAGTGGCTTCTTCAGTAGCACGTAGTCAACGGACTTACATATAAAAATATTTTCACTGTTAAAGAAGTTTTTAATAAGCAAAACAACAAAATCTACACACACTTCCAAAGACGCAAAAGGTACACAAACCCAGAACCACTTAACAGTGTTTTATTTCCGAATCGTTTGAGGGCTTTTATGAAAGCAAAAAGTGACCATTTTGATTGAAATTTTGTACATCGCTTATTTAATATACGCGTTATTAAAAAAAATTATTATAGTTTCAATTTTAAAACGGGCTGGACTTGTAACATAACTATGGCAGGACTAAGTTTATTCGATAAGATTGTATACTTCTATAAAGCCTATGGAAGTCATTCTAACTGGAATCGTTTCAAAAAATATTCGAGTAAAGTGAAGGTTATGTCATAGTACTCGGGTTTCCTGAACGGAAAATTAAACTTATGGGCAATTGCAACTAACCTACGTGTGCGGATCAATAAGAATTAAGTTTTAACGTTTGATTTTGGCAATATCGAAAGAGAAATTTACTCCTTCTCGTAAAAGACTACGACCACGTGTGAAAGCAGGCAAATCCGCGATTTTAAGAAAATGGAAATATTGACTGGTGATTCGACTCTTGTTTCTGGGAGGAAAATCACGTAGTCGAATCAAAGAGTGCTTGAATGCTCGGTTTCTGATGTTATACACCAAGCTGTCACGAAAACAGTTACCATGGAAGATACTTGACAAAAGACAATGATCTCGTATTAGTAGAGCGGCTATTGAAGGCGCTGCAAATGGGTATAATTTTCTGCTTTTCTTCGACGCCGCACTTATAAAGCAGCAAATGGATGGCAACTTTCTGCGGCAAAACAAGTAAGACTCTACAATAATAAAATATTTCAATAATTTTCTAGGTTCAGATTTAGAGTTGCAATCTGGATATGTTGTACGTCTTTTCATTGTGCAGAGTCAAATCAAAAAGGGATATGTATGTAAATCTAGAAGAAAATTAAGAAAAAATGCATGCTTCCTTATGCAGCACGTGTTGTCAGACACATACTGTTTATCCTCCTTCCCATTGGACGTTCCAGTTGAATTTCGGTCCAGACCATCTGTTACCATAGCATCACGCACTAAACTCTGTACCAAGGTTCGATCGCAATAGTAGGGTTCGGCTTTGCGAGAACCTTGCACGTTATTTAGATGCTGAGCAAAATGGCCGACAGGTGTCACGCCATGCATGGCATGGTGTGGTTGCGGTGGTTTCGGTCGCACCTATGAAGAATAAAATGACTAAATTTAATCAAAACTGTTCAGCGAGTTATTTAATTTTTTTCAGAGAATAATTTAGCAGACAATACTACACGTCTGGGTTATAATATTTCTATTCTACTAATAATTTTTGCCATTAATTTGCTTACCGACATCCACTTCCAGCCTGGCCTTCCTGCACGTCCCAAGAAATGTAAAACCTGCTCTTCCGGTGAGCCGAAACTTAATTCTTGTTCACGTGAGGCTGAGAGATATTCGCCAGAGCTTTCACGCTCCTTCTCTAAATCGCTAACACTATTGTACTCACAATACACCCAATCGGGATGTACGCGCCAATTGTCTCCCTTAAAGTACTCGGTCACTGTAAGGTAATATGTAATGTAAGTAAAATTATAAGATTAAGGAGAAGCCTTATAATTGTTATACCATTTCTGCGCGAGTGCCTTATTTCCTGTTGGGAGACCAATTCGTGGCTGCCATATTTTTCAGGGAGTACAACAGCTAAGGTAAAGGGCGTATCTTCAATAGGTCCATAAAAATACCTAAAATTGAAGAGAATATCATTGAGTTATCATGTACTGAATTATCAGATACTTTGCTTGAGATGGAGCCTACCTTTGTGTACGCGCCGTTACTCGTTTCATTTCGTCAAAATGATTGAATACCGTGAATTCGGTTTCACCCTCCTTGGGCATGAGCATATCATTGCGCATCTGTTAAAATAACGGTATTTAATATATATACGATTCTTCAAACATTATATTCGCACTCTACTCACATCGTATAAGAGATTCTTATTCATTTCGACAATTTCATGCTCGTTACCCACTTCGGTTTCCGGCAGTTCCAACTCCGTTACGTCGACTGACGTGTACCGCGGCCGCAACTGGTCGATATATTGATTACCATCACTCAATGGACGCAAATCTGGATGATACAGTACACGCCCATTATTATCAACGATAAACGAATATCCATTCGGTCCCAATTTATGTTGCGGTATCATCTTACGTATCTCCTCGATGGGCACATCGGTGCCAACAACACCGAGTAAATTCGCCACACGCACCGAATGGTTTCGTCTATCGAAGACCGGAGTTGAAACTGTCGTCACCAGCCTGCGCTGGTAGTCAGAGTCGCGTGCCAAACCACCAGTCTTGCCGGCAACGAAGACGGGACTCCAGTGTACTGGATGATCGGCCTGGTACATTATCATGGGACGTGCCATTACTAGTGCATAGTCGATAACCTTTTTGCGTGCATCATCCATATCGTTGATTTGTACAAAGAAACCTTTATTGGAGCAGGCCATTTCATGCAAATTGCTGCGACTACTCGAATCGGAACCGATTAGGTAGGTAAAAATTCGTACGGGCATGTGAGGCCAATTATATTGCTTGATTATGTCGCTATGCGTCTCGGACGTACTCTCAGTGATGAGCATAATGGCTTGATTACATTGACTGCCCTCGCCCGATTGATTGTACTAAAATGAAAGATAAAAAAAATCACACCGATGAAAAAGTTGTAGACAAGATGTATGTGTTAAAGACAAACAACTGACCTTGTGCAGCAAGCTGAACGCGTACTCCAGGCCAGCGGTGAAATTAGCATTGTTTTCTAGCTTAATTGCCTTTACGGCGGATTTGATCTCCTGTATATTGTCTGGGGTGGCGCGTACCATGCGATCCTTAAAGCACGGCACCGGCGTTTTGACATCCTCCGCAAAGGTAATCAAGTTGACGAAATCATTCTCGCCTAGCGTGTCAAGTATATTAAAAGCTGTAGCCGTAGCGAGTTCGAAAGACTTGTCCGACATGCTCGACGATGAATCCAATAAAATCATCTGGGTTGCGCAAATATAAAATAAGTTAAATGTAACATTTTAATCACACATACAAACTTACAATATCCTTCGGTGACGATGCGGCTTGCACGAACCAGTTTTGTGCGCGGAAGTCATGTATTTGTTTGCTGCCCTTTGAACCCTCCGGTGGCCAAGCAGTGCCGGGGAAACGACGTAGGAAACCAGTTGATGAGCCGAAATACTGCCACGAGAGTGCTGGATCGCGTTCGAGATTGTTTTGAAAGAGTGGATCGAGATGTGCGCTCCATTGTAGTGCTGACTTTACATCAGGCTCATCAAGTGAGACAGAGTTCGGCACTAGAATGGAACTGAGACTGAGATTGACGGGCAATCGTTCAAAACGACGCATAAAACGTATGTCCATATGCCGTGCGCCATCCGCCAATTTGCCATCCGAATTGTATTCGTTAATGCGACGCGCATCGTAGTGCTGATTGTTTATCGTCGCGGAAGTACTGTGAGAGTTCTGTGATTCCAACTCGGAGAGAGCGGCCTGCTCTGCGGAGTCCATAATACGCTGCAAGAGAAGAGAGCAATTAAAAAGTTAGTAACCAAATAAAGTCGAAGATTTTGGGCTAATCGAAGCAAGTAAATAAGTTTCCAAAGATGGCGATATCATATATAAATTTGTTGGAAATAATTAGTTTTTAGTTGAATGCAGTTAATATGGATTGGATTTTTTTTAGAGATTTGATAAGGAACGTTCATAGATATCTTCTTTAAGCCCCATAAGCATGTACTTTAATATCGAATGAGACATTGAACCAAATAAGAAGGTACATATCAAAAAAAGTGTAACAAAACGTAAAGAGCGAGTTTTTTATTCTGAGTAATCCCAAGTACAACGCTGTAATTTACACATAAACTCTCTTGTTAGGGTCTCGTAAAATATCTTGTAGAGCAACTATTCAGAGGTTACTGGTTTTATATTAAGTTCGACGCAAAGGTCCATAAGTGAAAAGATAAGTTTATATAAACGCTTTTCAGCTGACAGACTACATTCGGGGATCGGTGTTTAAGATTTGCGGAGTTTTACGCCAGCGAAGCAAATACTTACTGTAAGAACCTCGAGAAAAGTTACTGTTTTTAAAGTTTAATATTAAATGAAATGAGCTTGAGGTAGATAATCTTAAAATAGTTTTAGTTTTTTGTAGGCAAAATGTTTTTAACCTATAACATATGCATTATGCAGTATTAATGGAATATTTGATTATCGTAAACGCCGGTAAAAAGTAAATGAAAACAAGTAAAGAAGGGCTAAGTTCGGATGTAACCGAACATTTTATACTCTCGCAAAGTCAAATTGTATACTCGTTTGAGATTTCTTTGTGGATTGACTGATATTTTCGGTAGGAGGTCAACTATAGGCACTGTGGTCCACATATAATATTTAGTACTTAGGGGCTTGAACAGTTTTGGTTCGATTTAGACAATTTTTGGTCACAAGGTGACATACTTTAAACATATTATTCACGCAAAGTTTTACCCCGATATAATCATTGTTGCTTGATATGCATGGTGGAAAGTGAAAGAATCAGATAGAATTGAAAATGGTGTTATATGGGAAATAAGCGTGGTTGTAGCCCGATCTCGCCCATTTTCGCACTATAACATAAGATATGAAAAGAACGTTATGTACCGAATTTGGTTGAAATCGGTTAGGCAGATCTCAAGATATGGGGTTTCACCTAAAAGTGGGCTGTGCCACGCCCACTGACTAATTTTGAACGCGGTTCCTATAAAGTTATCTCATACCATTCCAGAGAAAAAATTTAATGTTTCTGGCGTGTTTAGTGCTTGGTTTATCGCGCTTTTAGTATTTTTTACCAGTACCGTTATATGGGAAGTGGGAGGGGTTGTCCTCCGATTTCACCCATTTTCACACCGTCAACAGAGGTGCTAAAAACATTTGCTTCAAGTGAATTTGGTTATTATAGCATTAGCGGTTTAGGATATAAGCACATTAAACCTAGAAGGGCGGGGCCACGCCCACTTAAAAAAAAAATTTAACTGCAGATGCCCCTCCCTAATGTGATCCTGTGTACCAAATAAAAGTCTTGTATCTTATTGCGGAGCTTAGTTATGGCAATTTATTTGTTTTTGATTAATGGCGTTTTGTGGGCGTGGCAGTGGTCCGATTATGCCCATCTGCAATACCAATCGTCTCATGGTGCCAAGAAACATGCCTACCAAGTTTCATAAAGATATCTCAATTTTACTCAAGTTAGAGCTTGCACGGACGGACGGACAGACGGACGGACAGACAGTCACCCGGATTTCAACTCGTCTCTTCATCCTGATCATTTATATATATATAACCCTATATCTAATTCGATTAGTTTTAGGTGATTCAAACAATCGTTAGGTGAACAAAACTATTATACTCTGTAGCAACAGGTTGCGAGAGTATAATTACGGCAAATTTATATGAATTGGACTTTACTACTGCAACTAGCTGAAAAACTAGAAATTGGGTCCTATCTTTAAACAACAAAGTATCGTACTACAAAATGCTCCCATGAAAGCCTAAGCTAACTTTTATATATGTACGTTTTTTTTTTCAAAATTTAAACGTTAGTTTAGTATTATTCGAAGTAAGCTATATTGTTTTCTTTTCTTTCTGGCAATTTGCGGATTCCATCCCCAAAGAGCCCCGCCGGCTTGGCCGTAAACAATGAATCAAGCCAATTTTTCATACCTTGTTCTAATGATAATCGTGTTCCAGTTAGAGTGTTCTGCATCGAATAGTATAAATGGTAGTCAGAAGAGGCAAGGCTTGGGCTATAAGACGGTTGAGGTAAAAATTTCCAGTCACTGTTCTCTAACCAGTTTTTAACCGATCTTGCAACATGAGGCCAATCATTAATATGATATAAAATTATTGCCTCGTATTTAGTCGCGAATTCCGAGAATTTTTCGGCAATTGCTCGCTGCAATGATGAGTTGTTGTCGGCAGCGTTCCCCATTAATAATTTCACCCGGCCATTCTGATCTCAGCAAATGCAGAATATTACCTTGGCGTCATGGATATTCGGCTTTGCCATTGATTTAATTGTTTGGCTAGGTGTAACATATGATTTTTTGAGTTTAGGGTTATTGTAATGGATCCATAATTAAAATTATAAGAAGCTTAAACTTTTAGTTTAATATATGCGTGTGTATTAGATGCATAATATTAACAGTACTGAAGAGACATGCATCAAAATTACATTTCGAATATGCGTACCGATATTTTGTTTATATGTATTTTTATCGCTAACATCGTCCAACACTTAAGCGGAAACGGTGGCCAATGTCGCTTGATTGTAGGCATTCGAACATATACAATTATTTATGTTTGCAATATTTTGCAGAAATTTTTCAATGTCTAGGCGTTGCATCAACAAATTTGCAACATAAAATTTGTATCTTGACCGGCAAGCAACTACGTTACGCAGCAAATGTAACAACACATATACTTGGCACTTGAGTTGCTTTACTTTTGGGAGTTCAATAACACTTGTAATACTATTTGTGTGTATTTAAGTGATTTGGCGAGTTTCAATTATCTACACAAATTTCTCTCTATTAGACTTGCAAAATATATGTAGGTAAGGTTTGGGAAATGTTCTTTACAACATTTTGTTGCAGTAAGTTTTAGTAAGTCTGGCAAAAACATTTCCAAAAAACATTTTTGCGCTTATATTTTAGTTAGATGTGGAAAATATCTTCACAGGGTCGCTTAATTGTTAGGAAATTAGACCATAGCTAGACTAGCTATTAAGTTCAAACTGAGATATCATGATGTTGAACTCAAACTTTCGGACATTTGAATGTTTATGTAGCAGTTAAGGGTACTGCCTAAAATATTCGGACTGTCATTATTCCATAGAAAGTTTCTTTCTTTCATTTCCTTACGCACTTTTAATTGAATAAAAATAACCTCCTATATTAGCTATCTGATCCTATTAATTGAAGTAAACCATCTACACAATACAGGGGCTATACAAACTCCAATTGATTTCCAAACTACTGAACCGAATATATTAATAAGACGGGATTCGAAAAATAATTATTATTAAAGCATTTAATTTTATGCAAAAATAATGTATTTATTTTTACTACACCTAATATACAGAATTTTTCTATAATTTTATCGAAGCCAGTAAAGTGCATCTGTGAACTTTGAGTACGTAATTAAAAACATTAACCTCTCAGAACGATAACTATTATTTATGGGGAAATAAGAAATGGCTAAAATGTGAGGTATTGGAGTAAAATAGAGTTTACCATAAAATTAAAACAACGCAGTTTGAAGCAATCTTTGAAATAAATGAGGTAACCATACACACAAACTCCGCATAATTTAAAATTATTTTGCATTCAAATTAAGAGTTTTTAGTTATCTTGGCTACTAATTTAACTCTTTAACAAAATACAGGAGCAATTTTAAAATATCATGAGCATGAATTTGTGCCTATTGTTTTCTAGCCGACACAATTATTTTTAGTACTCTTTATTGATCCCAATCTACTATATTCAGGATTATTTTCTATGTGATATATATGACGAAATAGGACTAACTCGAAAAGTATGACTGAAAATATCGAACAATTTATAATATATTTCAAAGAAATGAAGAGAATATCTTTTCCGGATAATATTCTGCCATGATGATAAAAATGAATTAAATCGATTCAGTGCATCTCTTTTATATGCTATATAAGAATTTCCAAACTGACAGTTGACTTTATAAGCGTATATATCGGATATTTCAGCAAATTTAAGTCAACGAGTAATCTTGGTTATAAGGAAAATAGTTGTAAACGGTTCATGAATTATTCCGACCTCCATATACATTTAAATTATCCGAACCCCCATATACATATTTCGTTATTCTACTCGACTTTATTACATATACAAGGTATGACTATTTCAATAATATTATATGTGAAACTTGAAACGAGTTTATGAAAGTATTGACTAAAAATTTAAATTTTTTGTTCAAATGGCTATAATTTTTGAAGGTATCAATATTTTCAAATTTCCCTGCATACTTCTTTGAGTGTTGTCATGTAGATTAAGGACGTTTTTTTATTTTGTTCCGGTACGACTATTGTGGTTGTTCTCGCCGCAGCGCGATGACTTTTTTATTATAGTCAACAAAATTAACCGAAAATAATAACTTTTCATCAGCTCGATGTTCAAACTTGATAAATGTTTTATTAGTTCAGTGCATAAATGAATAGATCACGAAAAAAATTAATGAATCTGCACTTGATTTTTCACTCACTAGAGTAGTCAGACACCTTAAATGGAAAAGGTAAATGCCATCAATCCAAATTTCAAATGTATTTAATATAATAAAAATTCGCCTTTTCCAGTTGAATTAGCGCTGTGTATGATAGCCGCGAATATTTAGGTAAAATAATTTCCGGCACTTTGCTGACTTTTCTTCCATCTAACCAATAATATAAATAAATAATAAATTTCGTCCATAGACTGAGTTTACACATCGCAAATTGGATCAATAGAAAATGCCTGCACAGAATTAAGTAAGAATATTTATATGTAGTAGTCATTTAGCAAAATACAATTATGAAACTAAGTAAACATTTGATATACGATGTAAGTTAGTATGATTGTAATTTATGCTTACTTTGATCGAATAACGAATATTGATTGCATTTGTACTTTTGTCAACACCTGACAATATTTTCTTAGCTGAATCGCTGACAAGCACGAAAGTATAAAATGGTCGGTTGTGCCGGTGTAAATATCGGACAATGAGCATCGACCACGTTGAGCTGAAATCGGGCTACAATCACGCCCAATAACAATTTTAAATTCCATTTTATTCGTTCACTTTATAGTATACAAATCAAGCACCAAAGAATATATTGAGATAAACCTTTAAACAAATATTCTCTATAAGGCGTAAAATCTGACATCCAAAAATAGTCGAAATCGGATCAGAACTTTTTTATGTCCCCACATACCAAATATGTGGACTTTAGTGTCTATGTTTGACTTCTGATCGGAAATATCGGTCAATCTGTGAGGTATCTCATTGAAAATCAGAAAACATCTTTTTCTAGAAAGAATATGTCGTGATGCCAAAAATAGATTCAATACTTCCCCTAGCACCCATACACTTAAAAGAAGAACTTTCGAACCTCCTTTGGACTTTATACCGTATTTAACAGTCAATATGTGACATAACTTAAAGAAAATATCAGATGGCCACTCTTTAGCAACAGTGTGGGCAAGAAATAATCCTAGCCTCAAGCTACCTAATGTACGAATTTTAAACTTATTCCCGAGTTTAATGCGTACGAGGTGTTTTCAAGGGAATAGGTAAATTTATTTATTCAGCAATATCTACTTTGTTCCGTACAAAATAATCCCCTCGCATATAATACACTTGTGCCAACACTTTTCGCTGAAACAAGTTCCATGCCCAAAACATTCGAGGCAATTGAATGGCATGAGCCGATTGATATATCAATATCCTCTGCAACTTTTCTAATAGGGATTCGACGATTTGCAAGAACAATTTTTTTTACTGTTTCGATATTTTGTTCGCTTGTGGACGTGGTCGTACCTCCAGGAGGTTCATCGTCATCAGCATCTTCTAGGCCTTCTGTAAAGCGCTTGTACCACATATAAACACTTCTTTGAGACAAAGTAGACTCACCGAATGCCACAGTCAAATCGAAGAGCACCCAAAAACATGACTAACCTTTCCTGTTGTCAAAGACAAACTTCTAATCGAAATTGACTCTTAATGCTAACACATGATAAACATGCTCGATTATAATAACAACAAAATATCGATAATCGTATGTACGCGTTCCACGAAAAATCAAAATTCACCTTTTCCATAGAACACACCTCGTATTTGCCGATTAGTAAGATATAAAAATATATTGTACATACTACAACTTAATTCTGTAAATTAGTGTAGGACATTTGAATGAAATTAAATATAATACATTTCTTCAAAATAATGTGGTGTAGTGTTAATGATGAATTGGTCTAGACCTAGACCTAAGTCTCATATCAAATATATGAAATGTAGCCCATTTAAATAAGTTTATATCATACATTTTTTACTTCAGTTAATTCGGTGGATTTTAAAATAAGTAAAATTAAGTAATTAAACTAAGTGACTCTCTGACCTATTTGATTGTAATAATTTCAGTTATATACTTAGCCCGTCTTACTTGTCAGCAATATAGGAAGAGTTGTTAAGGGATGTGCCAGTTTTTTCCCCCTGATATTTTTATATCACCTTGGATTGCTATAGAAGTACATCTAATAGTGCTACTGGACATGAAATAAATAATGAAGGGCGCGCTATTCAAACAAATATATTAAGATGTTGCTGTCTAGCGGTCTTAGAATTTTGACATTGATTTCGTTGCGCTTACCGCTTGAAGCGAGAAAGTGCACGTCTATAAAAAAAGTATTTGAAGATATTCATAAAAAAAACGTGTCACTATATTTTTAAGTAGCTGGAAAGTTATTTGGTACAGAAAGCCACTTTAGTGTGTAGAGAACTTTGCAAATATTGAAACGTCGCATTTGTAAGTATAAGAAGCCGTCTATTAAAATTGCCAACACTCACTCAAATGTTAACATTTCGCAGCCAAAATGTAGCTTCTAGTGTAAGTGTGGACAGTGCGAATGCGTCATGTAGCAAGTAAAACATCTTGTTGCAAATCCGTTGGCAAACAACACTCACCATTGGAATCCTGTTCGCCAACACCATTTTTCTATGTGTGTGTGTGTGTGTTTTTTTTTAATAATGACTGACAATGGTGTATTTGTAAAGCTGACGCCGGCGCCCAACACGGAGCTGTGCACTTTACGCCGCACTTGTCTGAATATGCTCACCAAATGCGATGCGATGCGACTGAGTGAGTGCATTTTAATGTTGGCAACATGCGTTGCCCTGCTGCCGACATGTCGTGTGCTGACAGATGGCGCAGCAGCAGCAAGAAATAGAAAATAAAAAACAGAAAAGTAGAAATCAGCAGCAGCGACCCATGTCGGAGGCCAAGTCAACGCAAGTGTAACATGCTGCCTGCTTTTTAATGCAATCGTCTTGCTGTTGCACAAATAGTCAAAGCGTCAAAGCAAAAACTCGCATGTAAGACAAACAAGTCGAGCAGGCAGGCAGCTAACAAACAACAACAACAACAGCCGTAGCAAATGCTGCTGGGTCGACGCCTTCGTAATGCATGCGCCAACACATGTCTACATTTGTTTGTGCTAAAGAAGGTACACCCGGGCGTATGATAAACGTACTGTGGAGTAGGACATCGGAACGTATGATAAATGTGCACGCATGCGAATTGCATTACGTTTGCTTAGCTGTGTGCATGTGCATGTAGTTGGGTGTGTGTGTGTGAGTGTGCGCATTGACTTCCTGTAGCGTCACTATTGTTGCTTTGTTGTTGCTTCTCCTTGCGTGTAGCGTAGTCGCACCGGAGGCGTTGGAGAGCGTTTACTTTTGCAAGTCTGACTGTCTGCTACTTTGTTTGTTTGCTGTTATTTTACGTTTTGTCCGTTTGCCCGGCAGTTCATAGGCTTGTCCTATAATCACCCATCCGCCGTTCGTGTTAAGGCGCAAAACTAACAGCCAACAAACACGGCGTTGTGTTTTTACACAGCTATTTCGTATCCTCCTTCGGTTCGCCGCGCTTACGCTCATCTGCCTGCGATTGCCTTGCAAGATGTCTGCGTGTTCATTTGCCCGGCTTTTAAATTATTTTTTATTTTCAAAATCTTTGCTTGTATGTCTGCCTGTTCATGTTTGCTTTATAAACTTACAGCCCCCCTCCCCTTCTCATCCTTAAATGTTGCAATTTGGCGCTGCTGTGCTTACGTCTAAGCTGACCATCTCGCCGTTTGCTTTCTAAATCTTTCTTCCACTTTAAGCTTCTTTCTGCACATTTGCTGCCTCGCTGTGGATGATGCACACTTTCAAGGTTTAAATTCCATCCACTTTGTGTTTGCTGTGGATGCTTCCTTAAAGCACTCTATGCCATTGCACTGTCTGTGCCATTACGTAACAGTTCATATTCACCCCGAAAAAACAGAATAAATGCACGCAAATAAACACATATTTAAGAATCACTGGAAAAGTGCATGTAAACAAGTCAGTCAAGATATTTTTACACTTTTTTGTCCTATTGCTCTTGGGTGTCGAGTTGTTGGTTTCCTGCACTCTGGTGGGTGTCAATTTGTGCGCATGTTGAGTTGTACTAGGAAATAATTTTCTTGGTGATAATTATGTCGCCTGCGAAGATGCGAACTAAACAACTTTTTTATCACTTTTACACTCCTCGTTCTTTCGGTTGTGCGTCTGGGTGGGTGGGGATGATGTTGTTGACTTTAATAACGAAAAATAACATATTGAAGAGTTTGGTATTTGCTTACGGTTTCTGACTGAATTTTATCAAAGCTCAGAGTGCATTTTGTTGCTATTCGAGACCTTTTAGGAGTTTTTTATCCTCCAAGAGCTTACATTTCTATATCACGGGCTATATCTCGCGGACCAATTGCCCAATAACTGTAAAATGTATAAACTCATTTGTTGAAAGTGTAACTACATATAATGTATTTGTATTGACTTGTAGTTGTGGTCTTTCAAGAAAACGATACATAGTACTTTATAACCTGCCTGGTAGTTTCAGTGAATGAAATATATTTTTCGCATACAACAATTTCTAAGTTTTGGGTTTTGTTTTATAGTTAAGTTTTATAAGTTTTACATAGTACTATTTTAACATTCCAACTTAAACGTCAGTATTGGTTTTTAGTTTGAAAGCTATATAGAAGGTTAAATTGTAATCGAGAAGCTTTTTCAAAAGCCGAACTGTAATTTTCGGAAAACAGACAGCTGTCGGTTGTTGCTAACTACAAAAATTTGCTACTCATTAAGCAGATATTAGCGTCTCTTTAGAGCTAACCACAAGCGAATCGTTTCAGATGTGATTGCACATCATGCCTCAGCTAAACAGTACTGTGTTTTGTTGGTCAATATAAGAAGCACTGGAGAAACATATGAAAAATTCTGATAATTACTCAGGGTTGCAATAAGAACGCTAATAACATGCCATTCAAATATTCAATATTATAATAAATTATCTCATGTTTTATAATTTAAGCTTTGTGAAGCTTTTCCGGTTTATGTTTTGTGCATACTACATCCAGATGCTCAGAAACGTAGCGTGAAACCCTGAGTAAATTCTCATTTTTCTTAAGCATGTGTATTATACGCTGAACAGGGTATATTAAGTTTGCCACGATATTTATAACACTTAAAAGAAAACGTTGGAGACCTTATAAAGTATATATCAACATATATTACTTATACTGTCTACAGTGGTTTGTTGCCCTAGATATAAGGTCGTTTTGGGATATATTTGTGCTCACAATTCATGAAACTATCAATGATTTTGTAAGATTTGCTCTCGCTTATTTTTAATCTTTATTTTCATTTTACATAACAAAAATTAAAAAGCATGAACATAAATAATTACATATAAATTTATAGTATCACTTTAGTTTTGAAAAATTAGAATGCATCGAAATAAACAGAGAGACAAATATCGAAAACATATGTCATGTCTTTATTAAACGTTTTCTTTGAGTTTTTCCTTTATGATTTTCTAGTTAACAATATCTTTTTAATACTAGTAATATTAATAAATAGTTTTATATATATTTAATATTCATATGACAATCTCAACAATCTTGATACCTTTCTGCCATCACTTTTACTTCTTTCAACAACAGCTCTCTTGGTTTCTCACCATAATTGTCTTACGTATCCGAAAATGTATACAAATGATTGCGAATATAATCTAACTTAATACTCACATTTGCTCTTAGAATCTTAAAGTTTATCAACATATTTTGAACAATTTCTTAATAATTTGGTGCTTCATGGTTACCTAGGAAAATTTCGACCGTCAACACAAAACTTTTCCAAGCTACACTTAGAATAGAATAGAATAGATTAGTTTTGAGGTATGCACCGCGACCTATGGTCTATTGTGCCCTCCTCTAAGTCATATCGTATCATCTAGGCCCAGCATGTTGATAAATTCCAAAATTCTGCTGGGTGCTAGTGAGGCGATACAATCCCTGTGTGGAAACATGGATCCCATGGCCTTAATTCTGCGTCTGCAGACTGCTGTGCAGTTCATCAGCAGATGTTCAGGGGTTTCCAGCTTCACTTTGAAACAACTGTATCTTTCATGAATTGACATAGTCGAGGACCAACTAGGAGTCCACCTTTCAGATTTTCCATACTTTCGGAAATTTTCTACAAAAGTCACTAAAACAATATCCTTCCACGTCCAGCGCTTTAACAAATTGTTTTATAATTTCTAACTTGATCACTTATTCAATCACTGAGTTCATTTTGATGGTGTAGATGTTTCAACCTCTTATTTACATCCATTAGTAGAGTGTATCAATATCTGGATATTTGGCGACATCATTGTAGTAGTCCGTGCGAATTTGAATTGAAATGAAAGCAAAATTTGCATTGAGTAAAACAGAACATTTGTAGACTGTAATTCTAGGTATCCCCGCGTTTGATTTTTAGTAAAACCTTAAAGCGTTTCGCCTAATTTTTCGCATATTTTCGATAAAGAAAATTACAAAAGTTTCCGTGCAAGAACTTGATTCCGATTTGAGAAATTTCTTCGGAGATTGCATTATTGCCGTTTACAAAAATCCATGCCAAATTTCGTGAGATATCTCGTCAAATGAAAAAGTTTTCCATACAAGCACTTCATTCCGATCGTTCAGATCGATGTATCAAAAATTGAGGCACTAGTTCGCTTATATACATGTCTGTTCGTCTATATATATGCTATTTATTCACTCACTTTTTGAGATAACGATCTGAACATTATGCACACGTCCTTCCTTTTCTCACCAAGCAGCTGCTCATTTGTCGGATTCGCCGATATCGGACCTCTATAGCATATAGCTTCCATACAAATTTCCTCATCAAAATCAAGTTATTTTTTGGAAATGTTTTTATTTGTGAAGGATATCATAGCTTCGATGCAACCTGGCAACGTATTTTGCGTGCCCATCTCGATATTGTCTTTTAAATGGCTCTGAAACAGTTCAGCCGACTAGCAGTTGGGTTTGATGAGACATTTTCCATTACCGAAGTATATTTGGGTATTTGACAGTGTCTAGGAGCACCTTCTTTGAAAATATGGTTTCTATAAAGTTTTCCGATATCGTTGGCTGCAGCAATAGTGTAAATATTGTGACTGCGGCTGCAATAGTCGAAATTGGCAATTAAATACAGTGATGTGCGATAAAATGGGCCCAAGAAGCAGATGAAAATAACAATTTGTCATTTGTGTTTCAGTATTTAGGACGCTATTAATTAACTTTAATAGATAGTAGCGGACGCTATGACTAGGTAGTAAAAGATGCCTTAATACCTTCAAAATACTATGATTGGTTAATAAAAACTGATAGCAAGAGGTTATAGTTGCTCTTAAAGACGAAATTCTAAGTAACTATTTTGTAATTTGGAGACCAGTCGACTACACTGCGGAAACTATTGAAGCCGCTAAATGTTAGCATCTAATGGATAAATGAAAGGCATTGCTATAACTACATATTAAGATGCAATTGATCGTAATATTTTATTTAAAAAAAAAAATATGGTGATTGTAAGTTTTATTGAACCAAATAATTTCGTTAGTTCTGTGCGTACTCACATCACTGTAGCTTGCTTGTAGAATATAGTTCTAACTATATAAATACTCGGATAAAATGTCTGGTGGGTATCCTAACAGATAATGTAAATTAAATGGCTTTTTTCATGTTTCGGATTTTCCAGTATTGCTAAGCATTAAAAATTATGGGGAATATTAAGGCATTCGAAGATTGAGCTCAAAAGTGGTAATATAATTGTGCTATTGGCAAATGTTGGCTTTTTGTCGTCTCACTGCTGTTTTTTAAAGATTTTTCCAAAGGTTTGTAAAGAATAAATCGCTGAAGTTAGGGTAACTCAAATGCTTGGATAGTTGTTGATACACATACGTCAGAACCTGTATACGAAACTGCAAATACAAAGTACGATAAACGGAACATTTTTTTTTTGACTTAACCTTTTTTCAGCTAAATTTTCATGAACTATATGACTTAAATCAATTATTTCCACTCGTTTAAGGTTCAAAAAAACAACAAAACGCAAGCAAAGAATCACAAAGACTCCTCAGTCATTGACTTTCAACCAACGAACTAACCAAAGCAAACGACCGACTGACTGAGTAACTGACTTGCACATCCTTCTTTGTTCGCATGTTCATCTCCATGCATTCTGCTTTGTATGCAACATTTTTTTTTTTTTGGACCCAGCCACCATCATTGAGGTGTTATGCTGCCACTCCGACATGATGCATGTACTCAGTGCCACGTTGCATTGACCCGATTCGCACGCAATGCAAAGCAGCTTCATGCACATACCAGACTGACACACACACGCCTACACGCGCGCTTGCCATCCCGTCTGCACATTTGTCTACCTGTCCGCTTGTTTGTCTGTCGGTGCATTCGCGTGGCTGCCATAGTTCGGTCGGCCCACAGGCAAACAATTTGCACTGGCCATAAAGTTGTCCACCTACCAACTACGGCGCTGTAGCTTTCTGCTGTCCTGTCAGGTGGCATTTGCCGCGCGAGCCGCGTTACCATTTCACTGTATTTACCGTTACTTTTTTTTTATATTTTTTACTGTTTTGTTGTTGTTTGTTTTATTTTGTAGCATATTGTAGTTGTTATTTTCCGCCCCATACGAAGCGGAAGTGCAACCTGCAGCAGTTGTTGGCTGCTCGTTATGGGCGCCTGTTACAGACAGCTGACCCATGACACCGCTACCCCGGCAACAGGCATGAGTCTCTCTAGAGTCTCTAAAGTCCTGCGAAGTTATGCATTTGCGCCGCGCCGCGTTCGTTGTCTAGTCGGCTCACCGCATGCACGAATTGTTTTTCATTACTTTCATGTTGAACACAAGTGCAAATTGCCAATGTGGCATTTGCGGTTGCGGTGGTGCGAAGGTGGGAAAAGCGGGTGAATTGTAAGGACGACGTTTGAGCAGGCGGGTAGCTATGCGGTTATGTTGATGCGACGCGACGCTTATTTTTTGTTGGCGGTGTTGATGACCACGCTGCACGTGCAAAAGCATCAATAACAATAACAACGACAACAACAACAACAACAACAACATGCCTGTGGTAGCCACGAACGGTCCATTCATTCGGCAGTCATCGAATTGTCGATTGCCGTGGTTTCATCAATAGTTAGCTGCCGCACAACCTCACACAAACAACAGCAACACAAGCCACTAGAGATCCCCGCACTCGCTGCCCTCCATTTACAGGGGTTCCTTCTGTTAAATACCAATTGTGCGGGTAATAACCAAACCGAGCGTCAATTGCTTTGGTAAATGGGTGGATGCTCAAAACTGCCGAATTATTTATTTACGCTCTCTGATTTGCTTTTGTTATTGTAGGCTGCGTCACACTGTCTGGTTTTTTAATTGAGAAAGCAACAGAAATATCGTTAATAAAATACTGAAACGGAGTGGTGCGCGGTTGTGGGTTCATTGAAACGTTTTACACGTTGTCCATTGCAGTTTAAAAGCTTACAATGGACTTTACCCTCAAGGTTCGGTTATGTGAAACGTCTTTGTATTAATAAAATTCTTGTAATATTGGTATACATTTCTGCAGTAGTTCGAAAAAGTATATAAGGTTACGAGTTCATGACGCTCAAAAGATATGATGCTCTAAATCTTAAATTATTAGCTATTTATAAGCTATATTGTTACCAATCAAATTTCGTAGAATTATAGTCGAAGAAGAAATTCGTTCAATAATACTTTTAGCTAGAGTTTATGAATGCGAACATTTGACCTATTTTAGATCAATAATAACGACAAAATCCATATTAAAAGGCATATTTTGATCTTCAAGAAAACGTATATATAACCAGAGCAAATTTTCGAATTCGAGGATTCGTTTAGATTTGAAGGATCCTTAACTGGGTTGTTTCGGAGAAAATCATTAACTAAGGCCGATTTAATATTTTGGTGGTCTTTGCAAGAAGCTAATTTAAAACAATACCACAATATCCCAATGCAGGCTCAGATCGGAAGAGTATAGCATATAGCTGCTATGCAAAATATTAAATTTCGTTATTGTTGTACATTTCTAGTTCATTTGCCTTCCGGCTGTTTAAGCGCTACTGGTACATGATATATGGAAAGGCAACATTGTCCCTACTTAAGGGTCTCCTTGTTATATGAACTTTCACTAACAACTATATAAAAAAATCTAAAATTGTCTCTTTTTAGAATTTTAACATATGCTTTTTTTCAAAGTTATTTTCGTATTTCGATGTCGTTGCTTTTAACAGTCTATTTTTTCTAAAGTTAAGTAAAAGTGTTTTTATATTATAAATTGTTTTTGGTGACTTTTTATGATTTATGTTATGATTTGTAAAATAAAAGAAAATCAAAGATGTTGTCTTCTTTTAATATTAAAAATTGTAATACAATTAACTGCTCGTTAGATCAAATCCTTCCAATCACATTTTGCAAACTCACAATAATTATTCTTTCTTATATTTTTATTGTTTCCAACCATCACTTCATTCTTGATATGTATACTATTTTCTTTCTTTGAAAACAATAAAAAGTAATCTCTGTTACTTTATTCACTGTACAATTAATTAAACGCATCGTGTATCATCTCAACATCTGTATCGCTTTATATGAATATGTATCTTTTCCATGAATTTAAAATTGGTTTCCTTTAACCGCCTTTCATACGTTTTTCTACAAATGATATTTTGGGATCAGTGGCAATACATAGCTGTTGGTTAATTAACACACCTTCTTAAAATTTTCTAAAGATTCTTATGTTCTTGCAATATGTTGCTGCAGAGTATAATACTTGTAGTTTTGTCTACCTAACGGATGTTTGTATCACCTAAAATTAATCGAGATAGATATAGGTTTATTATATACCAGCAATGATCAGCATGACGAGACGAGTTGAAATACGGATGTCGTCCTGTGCAAGCTTTAACTTGAGTAAAAAGTTATATATCGCCATGAAACTTTGTACACGTATACCTTAGCGAGTGCGCAGATGGGCATAATCAAACCACTGGCACGCTCACAAAACGCCATTAATCGAAAAGCCATAAAATGCCATAATTAAGCAATAAATTAAGAAATAGAACTGTAATTTGGTATTTGGCGTGGCTCCGCCCTCTAATAGATTTGATATAACTAAAGCTATAATAATCAAATTCGCTTGAGAAAAATTCTTCAAAAACTCCTACCAATAGTGCAAAAATGAATGAAATCGGATTATAACTCCTCCCTCTCCCCAGACAACGGATTTGTTAAAATCTACTAAAAGCGCGATAAATCAAATCTATTCTTCAGATACATTAAATTTTACACCCGAGATGGCACGAGCAGACTTTACAGAACTTCGGTATCAAATTTGGACAATTAAGGTGAAAAACCCAGAACCTACTCTACCGATTTCAAATAAATGCTGTGTGATATTATCCTGACATGCCTCATTACAGTGTGAAAATGGGTGAAAGCAGGCAAAAACCATGCCAGTGTGAAAATGGGTGAAAACAGGCAAAAACCATGCCTACTTCCCAAACAACAACGTTTTAAATTGCATTAGATTCCTTCCCTTTCCAGTATACAAATCAAGCAGCAATCAATGTATCCAGTCACATCTTTGCACAAATACATTAAGTCCGTATTTCATCTTACGCCCAAAAATTGTCGAAATTGCACTTTTACTTTTTAAGACCCCACATACCGTATTGAGGACCTAGTGCGCATGGCTGAATTTTTGCCGAAAATACTTATATTGATCAATCTGTGAGATATATTATTGAAATTCAGGAAAAATGTTTCTATGATAATAATATACCCTTGTGTCCAAAATGGGTTGAATTGGGTCAATACTTTTGTTAGAACTATAGACTAGATTGGAGCGAAATAAAAAAAATTGTATTTGCTTATCCTGAAGGTCAAATTTGTAGATTATAAAAAAAATTGTTTCTTTTTCCAAAAAGAAGATTGTAGATTGTAGATTATAGAAAACATTTTTAACATCCCACTCAATTTTAAAGTAAAGTTTCGAGTTAAAATTTTTATTTCGTAAAAAGTTTTTGATAAGTGTTCTAGAAGCTGTGAAAAGTCCTCTTTAAAAAATAATTGGGGTTTTAAAAAAAAGTCTTAAACGACAACATGCTTTCTTTAAGCGTTAAAATAAATTTTGATTCAATAACCGTCAAATTCGGTAATTTTAATATAAGTGTAAAGAGTTTAAGCCAAAAAAAATTTTTAACTCGAAATTTAAATTATTATTTAAATAATAGGCAGCTCTTCCAAAAATTTTCTTTTTTTATAATCCACAAATTTTACCCTCAGGCTAAGCAAAAAAATAAATTTTTTTTTTCGCTCCATCCTACTATACTTGTGTACCTGATTTAAAGATTTTGGAACTTCCAGTTGATTTTTTTCCAAAAATATCCAATGTGGGAGTTATTTTAATAAACTTGATAGAAGGTGTTTTTCTTATAACAGCGTAACTTTTTGCCTAAAATTAATAAAATCGGTCAAAAACTTACCTTAGACCCATATATAACTGATCTTTAGGTGTTTTAAACGTCCGGCTGACTTTATTTCATATATATGTTTACCATATACTTATATATTTATAAAATTGCATGAATATAAGTTCTTAAGTATAACTGTGCAATATCGAAAATTATGCAATTAGCACTTCCATTTCTCTGCACCCAATATGTCCTGTGTAATGACTTTCAACCGTTTAGGTTAAACAAAATGTGTGATATTTTAATGAAATTAAATGGATACGTTATCTTAAAATTTCTAAAATTATATGTATGGCTTGGCCTTCAATATAAATAAGTAATAAAACTAAGGCAGTCTATGACTTTTAAAATAAGTTCATATGATACCAAACTTGATTGTAACCCATTTACGATTTCGTTGAGCAATGAAGTTGAACCCTTTCGCTACCATTTTGAATATTGCCAACACCTGAAGGTATTTAGCCGGCTTTGACCCTTGCAAGTTGCAAGAGTGTGAAAAGTTCGGTTACACCCGAACTTAGCAGTTTCTTACTTGTTTACATATCCAATTAGAATATAAAACAGTTATCGCCAAAAAAAAATGGAACAAGTCCGGGTTGAATACGCGATTAATTTATTTTAAATTTGACTAATTGCAATTTTTATATGCAAAGTATTGTGCGCTTTCTTTCGAGCAGCGTTTATAAAGAAATTAAGCGTTTCGGATTTCCCAGACCAGTCCTTGTTTTAGTTTTAGTTGTAGTAATATCTTACAACTAGTCAATTACTATATAACTGGCCTAATATTAATTTGGGAGTAAATAAAACTTAGTTCTATCAAAAAGGTATGTGCTCTTTTTAAAGGATTCTCACAAAATTTGTTATAAGAAGTCTAACAGAAGTCCTAAAATGCATGTACACATGCTAAACGCTTTTAATTGATCTTGTTCTACCGAAACAACTTGTGTACTCTAACTCAGGTTAAGAGTTTAAATTAAAAATTTTACGTCTAAAATTCTTTCAGCATTTTTAAACACTTTCAGGGTATTTTAAAGAAATGTATTGTATTATTTAGCCTAGTCCTAAATTAACACATTCTAAATATTTGTTGAGATCTTTTTTTCAAATCTAATGAAATTTTTTCCACACTTAGAACTATCAACTACACTCACAACTTACATAAATGTATTTATGTAAGCATTTCATTTCTGCATCCCTAGTAAACGCATTTAAAGGATTTTTGTAGATTTGCTGGATAATTCAATCCAAAGTAATGTGCGGACATAGCCACATCAACAACAAAAAAAAACAAAGCTTGTAAAATTTATCAAATATGCATAATAAAAATGCTAAAGATACTTGGGCTAATAAATATTAATGTGACTGAGGTAAATTTTGTATATGTATTAGTAAATACACACTTATAGACATAACAGAGCCTGGAGGCAAATATATCCGCATAAAATGATGGACGAAGGCAATGAATTTAGGTAAGCGTAGCTTGCGATAGCTCCCCCTCCCGCTTCGTAGCAATGGCAGCCGCAAATTCACGTGTGCGCCTAAACATGTACAAATAGATGCCTAAAGACATGTGTATATATTAACCGATGCATATCCCTTCACAGTTGGTTCCGTACGTTCGGATAGGTGTTTCAAGAAGAGCGACACCATAATCCTTCACAGAATAGTGTTATATGTGAAAAGGGTATGAAAGCGTGTGAGTGGAAGCAGTTGTGTGGCATGGGACCACTGTTGTTGGCGAGTATTTACCACTATATACATATACAAACGTTACAAACGCTTCTTTTCATAGTAGAGGCACCGTAAGAAAATTCGGAATTTTTTTTTCTCCTAATATTAAATAGAGGCAAGCAAACGAACGAAAACTGAAAAGTTGTGCCAAAGTTTTCTGCATATAAAATGCGGATGCGGATGCGGCTCGACTACGGCTGCGGGTGGCAGATGTTTGTGGTGTTGCTGGACCGTGTCAGCAGTAAAGTAATGTCTTCAATGCAGGCAAAATATCATAAGGAGGATAAAGGTGCAAAATGAAATTGGTGTGCAAAGAGTGTATATTTGTTGTTGTTGTAATTTTAAAAATATTATATACACATATTATGGGATTCAGTTGTTGCCATTTAGCTGCCTTTGAATATTGTTTTCGTTTATTTTTCGCAAACAGCCATCTATTTAAGGATTCAGTGCTGCATGCCACACTGTTTTAGTTATTTCTACCACAATTACTAAATCATATATGAGTTATATACAAATATTTGCTGGCTCATCAAAAGCTTAACGAAGCTTACTTTCTCAACTTGAAACAATATTTAAATTTGTTCGTGAATAAAATATACACTATAGCGATGTGAAGTTGCAAAATAATTTGGCGTTTAACTTTAAACTCTACCTAATCTGTTACATGAGTTAGTGTTGCGTATTAAAATGCAAAGGTTTGGCTAGTTATGTATATTTTTCAAACTCTCGCAATATTTTCTTCCAGAGTATATTAGTTTTTTTCAATCAACATTGGTTTTTAACACCGAAAACTATACTAAAGAGATATAGAGTTATATATATATAAATGATCAAGATGACGAGATGAGTTAAATTTTTCATGGCTGTCTGTCTATCCGTCCATTCGTCTGTCTCTGTAAACAATAACTTGAGATATGATGGTAAAAATGGCTTTCCTAGAACCATAGGGAGTAGGGTGGAGCGAAAAAAAAAATTTGTTTCAGCTTAACCTGTGCGTCCAGTAGATTATAAAAAAAGAAAATTTTTGGAAAAAAAAAAATTTTTTTCATGGCACGTTTCCGCCATATATTATACATATGATAATTTTGGCAATAAATTTGGTCAGATTTTTGAATCTGTCTCCAGAATAGCGTGGAAAATACTTGTATCTCACAGTATACTGAAAGTTTAAATACAACATGCTACATGCGATTATAGGGCAGCCCGTTAGACCGCTATGCCTACAAGTATAAGGAACTTTGAGCGTAAACGGTAAGGCGTTTACAAATTCGCAATGGGCCTAATTTATGTACGGGAAATATATCTATGGTATTAAAGCAGCGCACTGTTCTATGAATATCATACTATTTTTTTTTTTCAGAACCCAACACTTCTTAAAAAGTAAAACGGCTTACAACCGTATCATATCGCGCATGTGTTATTTAATTTTTATTATCCAAAACTAACCGCTGTTATCTTTTAACTACAGGTGAGCTTTTGAAATAAAACAGCAGAAACATAAATCAATGACCCAAAATTTACGCACTAAGTAAGCAGTAATATTATACTAGTCATAAAAACGAGAAAACACCTCAGCGTTTGTTAGTTACTGCAATCGATTGACCAGCCGCTAATAATAAGTTGTATGTGATTAAAGGCATGCCGTTCAGCCAATAAATAAAATTTGCACACGCGCGCTTATCTTAAGGTAACTAAAGTTTATGCATACCTTTTTTATTTATTACCCAATAAATACGCAACATAATGGCAAAATCATGGAAAGCTGAGTCTTTACGTTTTATGTTCGACGCAAGCGTAAGCGCTCGCAGCTATATAAAATAGCGGAATCGTATTAAGCTTTTACTTACACTATTTCATAACTTTTGTTGATATATATTTGTATATATGCATATACTTATATATTCATGCATATACTCCAGAAGATTGCCTCAACAATTTTAGAAGCTTCATAATCTGTGGAAGAGTTCTTGGCATACAACTAACCACTGTATTGTATGGCTGCACTTTTAAGATTCTTCTTATTACGCGCCACAAAAGCCTAACGGCATTATTTTGAAGTTGCAGCTTATTTGGACACTTTTCCCCTTTTCACGTTACATGTTCTTGCCTCAAAATTGTATACCCATACTATCATATAATATGGATGCCTACACTACCAGCGTGAAGCACACTAACAAAAACGTTGCTTTCTGTTACAATTTCTCAAAAAATCGCTCGCGGATATCAAAGAAATTATAATTTTTAAACACTTCACTGCTTCGACAGTGCTTTGCGACGTTCGTCCCTCCCGCTTTTGCCTACTTTCGAGCGCCATAAGGACATTTTGTTGGCTGCCAACCTACGTCGCTCTTAAGCGCCAACGCGCCGCACTTTCATTCCGCCCTCGCGACGCCTTTGCCAGTTTTGGCGTTTCCGCCTTCATTAGTTTGGCATTGGCTTCGGCATAACTGTGTTATGTAGCTTTACAGTTACGTTTATTGATAATATATTAATGTACGTATGTATGTATGTGTGAACTTACCATTACAGCGTTGCGTTTGAAATCCATGAAATTTTTCACCTCAGCTGCCAATTCGCGCAGCAACATGATGCCATCCTTTCGCTTTACTTCGATGTCACTGTCCTTAAAACGCTGTGAGGAGGAAAGAGCGCAAAATGAAAGCAAAAATTAGTGAAAACTGTACGCTTATGAAGATGTGCAAGGATATTAAAATTTTAACTTGATTGGTTGGATTTCATTAAGAAACTTTGATTTATCATTGATTTTCCTGCTGTTTCGTGAAATCCGTTAAGGTATATAAGACGCATATGTTGCAGAGTCTTCATAAAAAAAGAATAACATTCTTTACAATAATATGTACTTGAAAAACTGCATATTACAAGATATTTAACGACGTCATTGGATCCATAAATATACATAAATTTTTTTATAGTCTTGCTATTAACAGTCACAATGCCTCAGAGCTCTCTCATCGACTGTTGTCACTGACCTCTGCCCTGCAACACAGCAAATTGTTCATAATTAGAGGCTACAAAATCTGTATAATTAGTCACTCACAAGATTTTTACGTAAACCTGATTAGTGAGAATATTTCCAGAGAAGTGTAATTACAGAACCTTGGGAGTTGATTTTAATTCATTTCTTTCACAATGCCAAACTTAAATTTAATGTATAAAAATCCATTATTGGGTTTCGAAAGTTTATGGTTATATTAAAAATACTTCGATTTCTAATGAGAAGAAATCTGCAGTTATTGATACATCATAAACCAAAATAAAACTTAATGATATTAATTTTAGGCTACGGCAAAATATATTTAACCACAGCCTCTGTATTTGATATACACACATACATATACTACATAGATGGCAAAAATAATTGTACTATTAATAGAATCAAATCTTCTGTTAAAGGTGGGTAAAGCTTGGAGATCCAAAATAATATACATTAATGACTGTAATAATTGGTTACTGATAATTTCAAATTTCGCTTTCGGCCTGTTTCAGTAAGTGAGATTCCAAAGCATTACTACAGGAAGGCATGTTCCTCCGCATTCGACCTGTGTGCTATTTGAATTTAAATTTTTTAAATTTTAGAGTGAGAGAGTCTAATATTATGGGAAAGTAGTCATCAGATATGCACTGGTACTCCTAATTGCATTCTAAGAACAGTATTCATATTGCACTTTTAGATCTACTTTTATTTCACATATGCGGTAAATATTCTGGAAATTATTTTTAACAAATTTCTCTGAGAAACTATGTGCCTAAAACCGATTTTAAGCCAGTGATTTTTAAAGCAAAGTTTAGCTTTTAGGGATAAAAAAAATGTATTCGTAAATTTTTGAGATATCCGAAGGAATTTTGATACAAAGTTGTATTCTGATATTGTGCTGATTATTTGTCGGAAACATCGAAATCGAATAACTTTCTTTTATACAAGCAATCATTCATATATTTTATTTTCCGCTTGGTTGCTTTAATTAAATAATTAAAATCACACAATTATGCAGAATTGAATCAATACGGGAGAACCAGCGCATTTTGAAATTGATTTATTCTAACTATCAAGCTGTGAAACATAACGTCATTTATTTCAAGCCAAAGAGAGTGATATGTTCCACCGGTTGAGTAACCTGGTTTGTGATAATCTTTTTGATATGAATAAAGTGAAGATCAGCCTCACTTTACTTTCCTTACCTTCATTCTATTAACTATTTCAGTTACTTTAGTATAAACCAGAAAATGTTCGATGTCGTGCCTGTTTCAAGTACGGAGACAGGTGTAGGCCGGAAAATAAACTAAATTACCCTCCAAAACGCCTTCGAATGACTGTTGGATATTTAAGACATGGCTTTTATGTTAAAAGCCACTGTCTTTGGTACTTTAAAGGGGAAAACCGCAGCCGAAAGTCATCGTATTTTGGTGGAAGTTTATGATGAATGTATAAATATGTTCTAGTCGTGGGCGGCCAAAAGTTTTAAGATGACGAACTGAAAGCATTACTTGTTAAAGATTAAAGAATAACCCAATAAGAGCTCCCATAATCTTGGAAGTCACTCAAGCAGCCGGATACATTCGAAAGCAAGGAAATTAGATGTCATATGAATTAAAGCCAAGAGACGTTCAGAGATGGTTTTGAATGACAGAAATGCTGCTTGAACGCCACAAAAAAATCGTGTTTGTATTGGATTGTGATTGGTAGCAAAAAATGGATCCATTACAACAACCCAACGCAAAACATCATATGTGAAAGCTGGCCAACCATACAAATCAACGGCAAATCCGGCTATTTATGAAGTCAAGGTAATACTCTGCATTTGAAGGTTGCAGAAGGAGCAGCATTATGAACTTTTAACACCCGGTAAAACGCTTAATGGCGAACGCTACCGACAACATATCATTATTGATTGAAGCGACCGTTTGCCGAAAAATACTCAAAATATGCGAGTAGAGACGAGGTAATAGTTTTCCATCATGATAACGTTCGGCCTAATGTTGCAAGACCGGTTTAAAACTGACCTTGTCCTCTCTGACTACCGTTTGTTCTAGTCGATGCAGAACGTTCTCACTGAAAAACGGTTCACATCAGAACCGGGTATCAAAAATAGGCTTGATTTGGTCTTGATCGCCAATCGATGGATAAAATCCACAAATTGTCAGAGAGATGAGAAAATATATAGCTTTATATGGGCAATATTTTATATAATGGTTTGTTAAGTATATGTTTACATTTTAAATAAAAAACAAAAACACGTGAATATAGTTATAGATCCATTAGTACTTTTAAGACTAAAAATTTGAAGCTTAGCCAACGATTTGGCAACATCGCTCTTCACTTATTCAATTAAAGAAGGTTATGTTCTCAGTGTAAAAGAGGTTAAGTAAATGTACGGTAAACCTTATATCAATGAAAATGCTTCCATTAGTCTTAAATATTGCTTGGAAATAACTTTATCTTTTGTTTGACTAATGAAAGTTGTAAAACTAACTAATTAGGCGAGTAATTGCTTAACTGGCGCACTGTGGTGTCAAACGCCACGCACAAGTGCCACACCCAATCAGTTGAGGTAAAATTAAATTTTAGCACTAAACACTTAGGCTACACGCTGCGGGCATTCAAAATAATACCATAATGTACTTTATGTAATGTTAAACTTAGACAGCCCAGACAGAGAAAATCACCAATTTGTCTGAGTATTTCGCAAATTATTTACTTCCACTCAACTTTAAACTTCCACTGTTATTGTGTATACAAGTATATTCGCAAAATAATAACATAAATCTTTCCATGACTAAACTTGCAGACGTGCCTAATGGTTTCAGATGAATTTTTCGATTATTGAGAATTTCGTTGGCATTATTTGAGGCGTCACTCAATTCAACAGCTGAGAGGCATTTTCATGCACATGGTTATATGAGAGTTTTTACATTTGTATAGTGATTCAACTTTGCTTTATTCAATTTAAAATTAGCTCATTTCAATTGTCTTTCAGACTTTAAACAAAATATACACTTCATTTCTACTCAACGCTCAAGTCAACCCAATATTTTGAACTCCACATTCAAGTTGAGTTGGATTACCGAGGAGAAGGTGTAATACTCTACACAGTTAACGATTGCACTGCGTAAAGCAATAGAAAGAGATTTGGAATACTAAAGAGCGCTGGAGGGATTCTGAGGATAATTCTTTGGTTGGAGCAAGCTCATTACTTTAACACTATATTCACACAAACATACATACATACATACATATCTCGCTTTGTTATTGTGCCACGCAGGCATAACTGTATTCCCACATTCATTCAATCATTTTACTATGTTTCTCCTGCCTTCACAGCTCTTCGCTATCTCTATACATAATGCGTAGAACTCTTTTGCTGGCAGTTGGGAAAAGTTTTCTAATTAATTCACAAAAAATTTTAATAGAAATGAAACCGGCGCAAATAAGCGTACGCATGAATGATGTGTGCATGAGTAGGCGGGTACACACGCTCATGTTTTGCGTGAGTATATTAGAGTAGGAAGTTCTCTTGAAAATACGCGTCTGCTACATAAAGGTGTCATTATTCACAAAAAACAATATATGTCTTTTTCAACAAAAAATTTAAATTTAAAGGCTCAACACTGACGCACAACAGTTGTCGAGTAGGTGGCTCCGTGAAGTTTGTTGTTTTAGTTCTAGCAACAGAAAATATTGCCAAACGAATTTTAAGAAATGTTGCCCAGTTGACAGTTCTTGACAGGTTACGAATCGGGGTCTGATTCAGTTATGTAGACCCAACAGTCGAGCGAATTATCCACTAACCGTTATTGATTTTGGTGGTAATTACAGCGTGCGTACGAAAAACACTTAAGTTCACCGAAACTAGCATAGATATGAATATGATATCATATAGTTCCATTATAGTTTTAACTTGAAAATGGATTTAATGTTTACTTCTTCACAGTAATACACTCCAGATAAAATCTGACTCGGGTGAGCCCATTTAAATTGCGCGCGCAAGTCGAATCGTTAAAAAATTGTATCCTACATTGGTACAAACTTTTTTATGTTTGTGAATATTTTGATCTCCATATGTCAATTAATGTGGGTTTGACAGCTGTTTGTTTGCGCCGCGAGCAGTTTGTCTAGCGATTTTACCATAAAAAAAAATTTAGCAACGTTTGCCTGAGATTTTGTGTTTCCAATTGAATCACGACTACAAAATCGTTGAAAATATTGCAGAAGTATTTTGAGCAGTCTTAGATCTATTTTCAACTAAACAAACTCAAAGATGTGGATGAGCCCTTTTAGTAATACATTGCTCTTTGATAGTCTGCCCATTGCTCGTAGGACTTGATATCACGGATGACTATGAATTTATATCTGGCGTCCTCAACAGCGTTCTCTACTTTAAAAATATTAGAAGATACAAGTGAAAATTTTCAGAGCGTTTAGAATAGGACAACGTTGGGGTACGACCTGTGCTGGTGGGAGAGTGAGATCATTATTGTGGGTATCTATGTTTAAGCAGCTTAATTAGAGTTGCTGCTTCTTCTAACACCACAGACTACGAAAAATTGTTCTCTAAACTTTAAGAAGAGAAATTAATCCAGAAACTTTGAGAAAAAATGGCAAGTCTTACGTTTCTTGTAATATATGCAATATTAACATCATTAAATACTTCAAGTTAAGTAACTGACAACTGATATAGAGTTCAATAGATTTTTTGTGACACTTATATGTAGCAAGATCTCCTAATCAATACTCCACATACATAATTAGAACGAACCAGAGATTTAATTAAAAATTTCAATATATATGGAGACGGATTTTGAGCTGAAACGGTGGACAAAAGCGACAAACAAGTATGACATAATTCGAATAGTCATTCAGTATAATTAAGTATCAAGATCGAATACTTTATCAAAAATGTTAGTTAAGCAATATTCTCTTCGATATCTAAACGCGTGGTCTCTATACAATACGATGTGGTATTGGGGATCGAGATTTTGGGAAATAAATAAGAAAAGATGGCTTCATATTTAGTTGAAGATGGCAGCAAACAAAATATTATTGAGATCTGATTGAAGTATAAGATAATTAGGTACATCAAATGATTCTTGGAATTAAACTCCATCAGTTCCGAGTCCACAAATTTCTCTAAATAACATGGTACAACAAGTCGGTGCTACAAATTGTTGTATAATGAAAATAGAGCTTCAAATAGTCTAGCAATATCAACGTTATCGCTTTCAAACATATTGGAAAATAATAGAAATATGTCAGATTGTCACCCCTAAAAAATACCCTTCGACTCTCTTAACTCCTAAATTTAGGAGAAAAATTCTAAGTTAGTAACACTGCACTTCAATTTGGCATTTTTATTTGTGATATTATGTATGCATAACTGAGCCTTTCCATGAACACATGACTATGATTAGAAATATAATTTTTGTATATACATATGAATATTATTGACTTTTAATATAAAAAGATAAAAAGTATCCTCCCCATTCACTTTCAAACAAATAGGTTCAGCCGTTCTTGTGTTATAAATAGTGTAACGAACACGACTTTCTTTAATACATATGTATATTGCAAAATTGACGGTGATTTTGCAAAAAGGACCTGCGTTAGGACCTTCTGCAAGAATAAACGAATGTGCAAATTTCCATGTCTTTTCGTGCTGTGGTTCGTACGTTCTACGGGTACATAACGAAATAGCGTTTATATTTTATGTACATATAAAATGTTAGACAATTTTATAGACCAATGAAGCCTCATCAATACAATAATCTACATAAGTATAAACGTAGGGTAGGAAAATAATCTTTAAATGAAATACCTTTCTAGCTTGTGATTAGCTATTTTGAATTTCTGAATTTAGTACCGTCATCATAATCAGCGGAAAGATGAAGTTAATAGCACATAATTAAATTGGGCGAGTGACATTTGGTGTGTCATGGGCGAAGTACAATAGAAATCGAAAAAAGTTTTTAAAAGGTTTGTGAAGTCGTTCTGCCTTGAATGATTATTGTATATATAATATAATATATAGATATATATAGGTATATATAATTTAGGGTGGAGCGAAAAAAAATTTTTTTTTTTTTGCTTAGCCTGGGGGTAAAATCTGTAGATTAAAAACAAAAGAAATTTTAGGCAAAAAAAAAGGAGTAACATTTTCAGATTATAAAAAAAGAAAATTTAACAAAAAAAATATTTGATTTATTATCTAGAGGCAGCCCAATCACTTTTAAAGTAAAGCTCTTAATTCGAAACTTAAAACTGAGTGCGCCGCCTCTAGGTGTTAAAAAAAAATTATTTTTTTGGCCCAAAATTTTCTTTTTTTTTAAATCTGCAGATTTTACCCCCAGGCTAAGCTCCACCCTAATATATATATATATATAAACACGCATATGCAAATACTCTTACATAAAAAGAGGAGTTGAAGAAAGACCCATAGAAGGAGCGAAGAGAAGCTAACTGAACGCCTTGGTGGAGCTAGAGATAAATCTGTGACAGCATAAACATATTTCGCTCAGCATTGTAGTCATTATTTTCATTTTCATCATCAACATAATCATCTACATAATATTTATTGTAATGATGACTATCAACGGCGCAATGTTACGTATACGACCCGTACGCCATAGTACTGACACATAACAGTGTCAGCTGAAGCTATCTGCTGCGACCCTCCACCGCTATCTCTCTCTCTTCTGTTCACTCTGTCATCATTTACATTCTCCCAACTTCTATGCAGCAATGTCGATGTGAAAACTTTTCTTGAAATTTCTACTTTTTTATTTGTTTTGCAACTGCTCCTATCACAAATGCTTCTGTTGTAAATACATGTATCTATGTGTGCGTGTGCGACGCCAGAACGACAGCAGCCAAGCAGTTATGCATAAGAGAAGAAGACAATGCAACCAAGTGCATACCAAGAGATAGTAACTAAAATGTGGCATCTCCAGCGGAGTAACACATTCTTTAATTTGAAGTTCTTCCCAACGCAATACTATTTCTGTTTCGTTGCCTTTTTCGTCCGGTTACTTGGGCAATGGTTTTAACGTCTTTCCCTCCTTTTTCTTTAAACAGAATAGGGCGCTGGTTGCAATTTGTGTTTTCTTGGTGCTTCGTTTGGATTTCTCTACTATTTCTCTTCAGTTTAGTTGTGTTTGAAATGCCATGGGATTTTGAAAGCTTTGCTTGACATACGTATATTAGGGTGCAATCAGACTTCAATTGATTTTTTGTTAATTTTTTCAAGATCAATCGGTCATCAAAGCCCTGCATCATAGTCAAAATAATAGCTCATAAATGTTAAAGCAAAAATAATTTTTCTTTCATTCATCTTTGTTACAGTGGTTTTTGTGTAGTATTTTTATGTATTACTGCAATTATCTAGACCACTGCACCGCTGAGCCAACTAACGAGGGTATTTTCTCAATTATCGTATCTGCAAGGATGTAGGACCTAAACGGAGTTGTTTAAATATATTTCTTTTACGAAAAAGTTATGGAAGCCAGTACAGACGAAAAATCCCTATAACGGAAAAAGCTTCGAATATGTTAAGTTATCTATCAGAGGAATAGAACATATTATTAGTAAGCGTACTAATTTCCAGTCCAGAGTAGATACCTTGGAAGAGCGTAGTCTCATTCAACTTCAATAGGTTAGATTAGGTTAATCTGGTAGGCTAATAAGCCATGCATAGATCAGTTTTGGTCTTTAGCGATATTAAATGGAGTGTCGTTACGTATTTCATGAGGAGTATTCCAATCATTTTCCTAAAGTCCCTTCTATTAAGTGCCAGTAAAACCTTTGTATGTGTCTGATCTACCGCTTTACACATGGCTTTTGTCGATTTGCACCCCGGTGCGCTTGAAGTATACTAGTTCGGCAGCATTCAATGCTATCTTATACCTTACTCCGGATATTATATCCCCGACCAACACCGTTCTCCATTTTTGAGTCATCCGTATAAATGTATAATGATGTGATACCTTTACGCCGACCATCCCTTTCTGAGTTGATTCTGAATCTTCTTTCACAATTTAATAGTGAAAACATTTAGTTAATGCCTGTCAAGCCGCCATTACCTATCGAGCTATTCCGGAAGGTTCCAAATGTAATTTCTCCTGCAGCCCGTAGTCGTCCCGCTGATTTAACCACGTAGTTTTCAGCGAAGAGTTTAGTAACAGGTATTGCTTATATATATAGTATATTCTTATAGAATATTACTCAGCTCTGCCTCGTATGCGAGCAATGATAGGATACCTACACATTTATCAGTTATAAACGTAGTAGGCGTGGTCATACACCGATTATGCTGGCTTTCGTACTGTATGGTGTGTATAATAGTGATATGCTGGGGTACCAAAATTTCCGTAGTTGAGACTTTTATTTCAATTGTGAGCAAAACCATATTTTAAAATAACCTTCATAAAGTACGAAAAAATATAATTACTGAGGTTCTCAAAGTTTCTAGCCAATTCAAAGAATCTGTATATCTAAAGAAACATGTGTATGAAGACTCGGAAACTCTGGTGAAATTTTCTCTGCCAACATACCTACCAGTCAGATGCGGTAAGGTAGGAGCTGCTGCTGAAGAGGGTTAGTGGGGGGAAGGTTGTTGCGGGCTGTTCAAGATATATATCAGCTCCAGATTAAGGCTTCCTAAATCCTGCATCGGGTTTCAAGCCAAAATTGCTGCCATTTAGGTAGCCGTTGATCTACTGCTCTGGGGTGCAGCCTTCTTCAAAGAAGATACTCACTCTGATTACAGAGCGATAATACTAAACTTGAGCTCACTACCTGTGCATTGAGGGCGGGTTAAAGAACACCTTGTGATAAGACTAGTATGGATACCAAGTCACATAAAAGTCAAAGTTAACTGTAAAACAGACGTGCTGACAAGAAAAGGCACCCTAGCTCCGCTGGCAGTATAAAGGGAATGGGTCGGTGCTCTCTTCGTGTATTCCTGCTGGATGGATGGAACTTAGCCAGAACTGGACTTCCATTAGTTCTTGCCCTGTCGCAAGATCCTTTTTGGGCTAAATGGATTGCAAATGGTCTAGTGAGCTCTTCGCCCTTTCTAATCTATAGACAAAACTAAGCATTTTTGGGGAAAAAAAGTTTTGCATATTCCAATGCATCTACAAAAATATTGATAAAATGTAAAAAAGAAATTATAGAAGTTATCCATGTGAGTGTCATTATGGATAAAGAGGGTTAAATAAACCGATATGTACAGAAAAGTTAAAACTTTTAAACGCTATTAAAGGAAAATGAAAAAATTCCGAACAACAACACCACAAAGGTAAAAGATAAGAACCGAAGTTGTCCCCTGGATTACTGGAATCAAAAAGTTATCAGGGTACTGCCTGAGTAGAATGGGGAAATATTATGCCTTATATGAAGAGGGCGTTGAATATTCCAACAACAATTTTTTGGACAGAAGTTGTAGAATGTGTGGTAGTGGTGCAATAATAACAAATTTGCAATGAATTATCGGAAACATATACTCATCACTTTTTCGATGCTTTCGTGTGTTATAAATTAGCAGAATTTCTGAATCAGGAAACGAGTGTCTTTGGGCTTTTAATAAAAGCTGCATACCGCATTTGTGTTTAGGCATTGTTTATTGAAATTTATGCCGCATTTATGAAAGTTTGATACAAGCTACTGGAGTATACTGGCTTACACGAAATTTTCAATTTAACCACGTTGCATGTTTTAACTCCACTGGGAGTGTGTTCTTCTGGTCTTGCTTTCTTTAAAATATACGAGTTGGCTTCTGTGTACATACATACATATATAAACTGTTTTATGAGCAACTTGCTGCCGAATGCAGAACGATGCAAAAAAATGTAGCTGACTATGCAACAACAAAAAAAGCAACAAAAAGCTGAAAGAGTACAACAACAAAGTTTTAAAAAAATATTTTCGACGATTCAAGGAAGCGACAGCCACAAATAATGCAATGAAAGTGCCGACATGAGCTCGGCGTAGCACAAGAAATGAAAGCAACTGCAAAATAACACAAAAAGACGGTCACAAAAAAGAGACGACGAAGTGAGAACATCAGCACCATTAACAACAAAAACAGAAGTGGCAACACCAGCGCTGGCAACAACAGAGTGCAACTTCAACCGCAACAAGCGCAACGCAACGCAAGGCAGCGCAACGGTATACGGCGCAGCTAACCGTAGAAGATGAAGGCAAAAAGTGATCGCAAGCCACACCACCACACGCATAGCCGAAACCCACCACAGCGCGGAATTGCAGGGAGATTTTGCTGCCGCGGCACGAAATGGGAGTTGCTTGCCACACACATTTTCTTATGCGTCAGTGCGTTGCATGTGGCAAGTGGAAAAGTTTTCCTTTTCCATGGCTAACACCACACAGCGAGCGAAGCATGTATATGCAAGTAAGTGAGCAAGGTGTGGCGTTGGGTGCGAGGCAATGAGGCAGCGAGCAACCGCAACAAAAGACGACACGCTACAACCGCAAGCTATAAATGCGCGCGTACGCTGAAGTATGCGCAGTGTTTTTGCGTTCGCTGTTGTTGTCACACACATTTACGCGTAATGCAATAAATATGTGCTTAAGTGCAATTGTTGGTATGCGCCTAAGTATACATATAAATGCCTCGCAGTGCATATGAATATGAGCCGCAAGCAAGTGCTGTTGCTACCACTGTTGTTGTTGTTGGCGGTGCTGGTAGTGGCGATGTCAGCTGCAGTCCAAAGCAGCCGTCGCTGCAACAACAATAATAATAAAACGAAAAGCTACAAAATACTTAAAAAACAACAGCTAAAACTGGCAACCGAAATATATGCCAGCAAGAAAAAAAACAAAAACACTAAAGTGCAACACATTCGTGTAAGCAGGAATACACATTTAGCGAAGTTTTAACGCTCCCTGCAGCGCAAATAAACTCAAAGTGGAGCAAGGACGTGCGTCGGTGTGACACCCGCTGCACATACATATACATAAATTATGCTCATATACATATGTATGTATGTATTAACTTAGATACTTCTAAGTATATAAACGCACATTTGTTGCTTATATATAAGCAGATGTGTTATAGAGAAAACTGTATCTGGCTAAATTTGAGCGTGTCACCCATTCCGGCATTAAGTTATTGTTTTATTATGTTGCTCATACGCCCCAGCCAACACACTACGCTAGTAGTATGCTCAAAGTGCGCTAAACTATAAACATAAAGAACTTGAAGGTGCAAATATTTGACAGATTTAACAAATATTTTTTCGACTTTTTGGTTTTGTATAAAAGCCAACGATTTTCGACACATTTTCCCGCAATCTCTTTTCGATTGATTAGGATATTAAAATCAATGAAATAAGTTTTTCTATATTTAAGAAAGGATTATTATCAATAGTTTTTATTTAATCTGAGTTAACTTAAGATTAAGTAAATATGATTGTTACCTTTGAAGCCATCAAAAATGTTCTGTTAGCAGCATTGAAATATACATTACTACCTCTAAAAACGCTTTGGCTTAATAATGAAAAAACTGTTATGAGTCGTAATATCGCTTTGCTCTTCGACATTATCTCCATCTAGACTTTAGATTAATGCATTTGTTATAGCAGTTCAACAACATTTTATTTCAATATTATGAAGCTAGCAAATTTCAATTTTTTATGCCACATGATTCCATCTTGAGTGAAACTTTTTTCAGCGCACAACTTTTTGAGCCTGTCTGCCAAATCTACAGAATTCTAGTATGGCGGGTGCGGCATAATGCGTAATTCCTTCAATTTATCGGTGGTATCATAGGTTGACTGCGTTCGTACATTTGCCTTTGTGATGCCAATAAAGTCAACTTCCTCGCTCAATTTCCCGAAGTTTTTTGGCATTACTGGCTTTTGTGTCCCTTTTGAACGACATTTATGAAACCAGTACTTGACTATTGAATATACTGGGCCGTAACACATATCTAAACATTGCTTTGCATAAACGGTGTTTTTGACCATCAAAAACAAAGTTTAATCAACTTCGACACGAAATTTACATTTTTTCCTTTTTAAACAAAAATAGCAGAAGTTTCACGACTTTGAAACCAATAACTTGAGAACGATTAAATGAAATGTCAGGAAACTTGAGCAGTGTTCAGTCTAAGATTAGTAATCTAAGACAGGAATAGAGAAAATCATTTTTTGTTTGCGCTCCAAAACTTTTCAGCTCATGTACTATAACATATATTGTTGAGTAGTAAAGAAATCTAGCGTAGAGATTATGTAAGAGCTATTAATGGAAGAATGAATATTAAAATATTAGAAATATTTACCGAAAAGAAATGGAAATAAAAAACACTAAAAACTACTATGAAGTCGATTTGTCTCTATGACTCTCTTATGTAAGCAGACATACGGAAAGATATCAGAATTCTTGAAATATTCCTTTGCCTAATTGTCAGTATGTATAAGCGATTTTGTTTTGACAAATTTAAATGAAGCATATCAGTAGATTAGTTTGGGCTTTTATGAGTGATATTATTAAAAATGCTATGATCCAGAAGATCTAATCTTTTTTAAAAGACTTAACGCTTATCAAACACATGATAATACTCAAAAAAGAATTTATTAATGCGAAAGTTCTCTTTCCGCGGATACCAATACTGAACGCTGTTTCTTTTGAGATTAAACAAATTCAATTCAGATTAGTCTTACGATTAACAAGGCGCAAGGTCAATTCGTGAGTATATATGATCTAAATTTTGGAATTGAGGTCATTCCATTCAACTTATTGGTTAAGGATTATAAGGGGTAAATGGCCACATAAAGATAATTTAAAAAAATATCTTAGGCCAATGTTCATGTAATAGCGAACATATGGTGGAAAGAAATCGAATAATACTTGTTTCTGTATAGAGGGAGACTATGTTAGTCATAGCCTAACTAGCCAGTAATTATACTTGGAATACTTCTCTAGACACTATTTCTACAACAGTATGCAAAGCATTCTCATGCTGCCGAGTTGACAGTCCCTAACCGGATAAAAGGCCGTAACCTTTTCTTTCACCTTGGGTTTGATGAAGAATTGTAATAACTGAGTTTCGTATGAAAACTGGACTTCTTTGTCTACTTTGTTTCGCAAACCAATGAATTTAGGATCACCTTAAAATACTTTTATATACGTATCGTACGTCGCAGTACTACACACTATATATGTATACTAATGTACTAAAAATGTCTTAAGTATCACATTCTTTCAACGTTTATGACAATTTTTTCCTGCTGTGGCGGAAAATCAAACCTTGTACGCACATTTTGCAAAGTGCGCTCATATATATTAAATATTCACATTTCTACCGTGTCATGTCGTGACAATTAACTGTCAACCCATTGAGATTCATTACCCCAAATGGTAATGGGCGTCATTTGTAGCGTTGCCTCGTCTTTGTCAGCGTCTTATATATTTTTCAAAGCTTTGATAACGTTCCTGCTTGGAAGAGAGTGGAACAACTTCGTCACGCTGCTACGTAATGGTGTATGTGGTACTGCAAGCAGAGCGGAGCCGTTCGTCCTTTGCATAGTTGTCGCAATGATTGTTGCTCGTTTTCACGCTGCTGCTATCTCGAATGCATAGAATGTATGAAGTACCTGTGTAAAATCTTCATTTTGTTGAAAGTGCATTCATATCTCCATTAAAATCTAATTAGCACATTGCATCTTCATTGCGACGCGACAGATACACCTACTTGTGGCAGGTTGACTGCAGCATATGGAAAGCACTAAAGAGCTTCAGGTGGGCCTACATATATATGTGCGCTTTAATGTATGTGTGTGTGCAGTTATGTAAGAGAAGAGTGCGGGTACAAGTTTGGGCTATATGTATATTAATTCTGCTGGGTTGATAGGACTTGAAAGCTGCTCAGGGTGCCCGCTTTTCAGGCGCAGGATGGATACTATCGAGCTGCCTGCCGGAGAGCTCGCTTATGGAGTACACACGCACAAGCATATATAGATGGCTGTGGAAGAGATTTAGTGCAGCATTGGGTCCTTGTAGTTGGTGCTACAGCAACTGAGATTCCTTACGGTTAACAGCAATGACAGGTAAGTTGCCACAACTGTCGGCCAGCAACTTCGCAGGCGTACGCTTGTGTGCCCGAGACATATTAACTCGTACTTACAGCGAGGAGTATGCAAGTGCGCTGCGATCAGTGCTGGGACTTTTGATGCCTTTGGATTTGCCGATACACATTGGAATAAAGCCAAGTCGGTGCTCTGTGTGTACGTGTGTGTGTGACAGTCAGAGTGGAGTTTGGGCAGCTTGCCTCACTTCGTGATAGGTGGCCATTTAGTCGCTCGACTAACTGGTTCATTGTTGGAACCGGCTTAAGTGAAAATTCTAGAAGAATGTGTTGGCCGTCAGAAAGGTGTAAAATCCTTTGGGCACTTACCGATGGTTGCCAGCAGCTGCCGAGCAGCGTGTCAGCAGCATGGCAGTAAGTAGAAGCAGAAGAGTGCCAGAGAATGGCATGAAAAATAGATGACAGAAAATCTCCAAGATAAATGCTTTGTGGGTAAGGAATACAATGTGGCGTTCGGTAATGAAACTACAAAATAATGTTGTGAAGTGTAGGCTAATGGGAGTTGTAAACGAAGTTCAGGGAATATATTTAAATTAAATTGGAAAAGAGTTGCTAGAATAGCAGGTAACAAACAATGTGAACAATGTTAAGTAAATAATTGCCACAGCGTCATAGAGTTCCTGAAGCTTAAATTTACAAGAGATTGTATTTATTTCTTTAACATTAATGGTTCTTTAGAGCACCTAAAACTAAGCGAGATGGTCGGGATGACGAAACGAGTTTTATTCTGCGTGGCTGTCTGTCTGCCTGTTCCTGTAAGTCATAACTTGAGTTAAAAGTGAGATATGATGGCACAAATTATAAAAATCGGACGATGACTTTTCAAGACCTCATACCAAATGTATTTATTTTAGCGGCTGTGACTGAATTTTAACCGAAAATATCGATCAAACTATGAGAATTATTATTAGAATGCAATAAAAATATTTTTCAGATAAAATCGTGTCAATACTTCCGACAGTCTTTGCATTGGGTAATAGAATGATCCCTTAGACGGACATCTGATTCGGATAATTAAAGAAAAGTCGATTTTGATGCCAAAAACTTCTGAAGATTAGAAAGTATCACCTAGAGGATTGTCCCAAGAGTTCTTTCGCAAAGAACTCTAAAGTTTATATGCTGTTAATTTGAGACGACTCTAAATTTATGAAAGCAGAATGACAGCTTATTAGCATATTGTTCAACGCCCGCAACAAACAATGAAATGCTGGACAATACCCAACCAAAATTATTTTTGGTTTAAACTCTTTACATTTATATAAAAATTACCGAATATGACGGTTTTTGACTCAAAATATTTTAACCCGTTAGGAAAGCATGTTGCCGCTTAAGACTTTTTTTTTATGTCTCCAATAATGACCACAAAAAAGTTTTTAAGTTGTTAACTTTTAATTGGCCAGAAAGAGAACTCTCCACATCTTCTAGAACACTTATCAAAATTTTTTTACGAATGATGTTAAAAAGAAATTTTTTTTGTCCTAAAATTTTCTTTTTTTATAATCTACAAATTTTACCCTTAGGCTAAGCAAAAAAAAAAAATTTTTTTTTTCGCGCCACCCTAATATATACGGTTAGTACTTCGATACTTTTCTGCTTAAGAGGCTTACTCTGAATGAAAATTCGAAATAAGAAAGATTTTGGTTTTTGCATATTTTAAAAGCCTACACTTTAAATAATAAGGAAGGACTAAGTAGGAGTGTAACCGAACATTTCATAATTTTGCAAGGCGGAGAAAAACCTTTAGGTTTTGGCAAACTGTATATCAAAATAAAGAAAGAATCGCCGTGATTTCATTCATTTAGGGAAATTATTAAAATTATGTTATTAGAAAAAGATTATTTCTGAATTTCTTTAAGATTTCTATATCGACCGATAGATGCGGTATAAAGTGAACCGGAAAATCGGATATTACCTGACATAAATATGTTAGGTAATATATACATATGAGGGCTAAGGGAAGTGTTGACCCGATTTTACCAATTTTTGGCACAAGTTATATTTCGATTTCTACAATTTTTGGACGTAAGATGAAATACCTTGAGCGCACTATTTGTGTAAAGTTTTATTCTGATAGCTTTATTGATATTTGATTTGTATAGTGTAAAGTGAATGAATCCCACGGAATTTAAAAGTTTGTTATTTGGGAATAAGGTGTGGTTCTCATCCGATTTTGGTTGAAATCGGTCGAGTAGTTCCTAAAATATAGGATTTCATTTAAAGGGGGGTGGCGCTACGGTCTATGTCACATTTTCACACCAGATCTTATAAAGCTTTTCTCTACCATCTTGGTGGAGCTTGTGGCTTATTTATTCAGTGAATTATCGAACTTTTGGTAGTTTTCAACATAACCGTTATATGGTGAGTGGGCGTGGTTTTTATCCGATTTTACCTATTTTTACAAAATTTGAAGAGGATTTGATATATCTTAAGTTGTTTGTAAGATATGTACGTTAAACCATTTAGGGAGCAATGGTCCGATTAGAACCGTGTTCTTAAGCGTTCTATATATTTAGAACGAGAAAAAAGTATAAGGCTAGAATAAGTCGTAAAACTACACGTTTTAAACGAATGCGAGTGCCATATTTTCAAGTGCCGTGTTTAACATAGTTTTAGACATGATCATATTGAATCCGAATTGTACTCGAAGAAATTTATAAAATGTTGAAATAATTATCATTTACTTTCAAACTTTTTCGTAAGTAAAGTCAAATGGTCAAACACACATCGGCTTAGAAAAGGAATAATATAAAAGAAATTAATAACTATACAATGCTATCATGCGCATACTAAATTTGACACGAAGTGTGTAACACCCAAAAGCAAACGTCGGAAACTCTTTAAAATATATGTATGTATAAATTATTAGCGGGACCTTCTGAGTCGAATAAGCAATGTCCGTCTGTCTGCACTTTGATTGATCTGCGATTTTGACCTCATCCTTTCTCTTCAAAACGCTGCCCATTTGTCGAAACCATCGATATTGGACTATTATAGCATATATCTGCCATACAAACTGAACAATCGAAATCAAGTTTTTGTATGGAAAAAAATTTTATTTGGCAAAATCAAGCTCTTGTATCGCAAACTTTTTGATTTGTCTGCACTTAGCTACGGTGGAACCGAAGTTAACTTTTTTCATCCGTCGGTACGTTTTCCTAAATAAGTGATATTCCTTACACTGAAAACGCTACACACAGAATAAAGTAATTTGTTGCCTTAAATAGGTAAAAGAGGTATAATACAGAGCTTTCATTATTCGATCCGAACTTTGTGCTTCCTTAAAGGTTCGTTCCATCTATATAAAAATCTAAGCGAAACTTAAATAAAATTATGAAATTCCATATCTTTCGCTTAGGTGTGTGCCATCGCCCACATACATAGTAGTAAAGAATGGAAATTTTCTATAAGCGGCTGCCAACACACAGTCAAACTATTGAATTACAATGTGGGGTTTTCAGACAGCCAAAGCCTGTTAGTCAACTTGTCAGTTGCTCACAAGCGAACAAGTCCGAAGTGCAGTGCAAGGAGTGGCTAACGAAAGGCGAGCATGTGGACAGATAGAACAGACATTAGGCATTCTACCAGCCAACACTCAACACCCACCGTTCACCATTCACCATTTGCGCGTCAAAGTGTTTATTTAAGCGCACCTACAGAAAGATGACACTTTACTCTCATGTATCTACATGTATATATGTATGCTGGTAGGTGTGTCAGTCTGTATGCGTGTCAATGTAGTTTTGTGACTTTTCTAAGCCACCAACGTCGAGTACTCACTGTGTGTATGTATATATGTTGGTGCGTTTATATGCTCTTATGTTATGTAGATGTTATGCGAAACCGTGTCAACTAACAACTGTGAATGTGCCGCGCACACTTATATACTCACACTCTATTATACTTATATATGTATGTATGTGTGCCTGTGTTGGCGCGTGCGTCGCCAGCTATTCATTTACCATTTGTTTAACATTTTATTACTTTTTCTTTTAGTGTATTTTGTGTTTTTTTTTTTTGTTTTTTTGCAAAATTTTTTCTAAAGCATCTTTCAGCATTTCATCTATTCACTTTTCTCTCTACAACTATGAAGTATTTTTCTTTCGTTTTTGTTTTTTGTTTCGTACATTTGTTCGCACTTGCAATGGTGTCGTTCCTCATTCATATGTGTGCGCTTATGCAATGCGAGTGTTGTAGTTGTTGCAGTCACATCCGCTCGATTCTCGTTGTAATAAATTGAAGGACAACCAACTGTCAAATGAAAAATTGCGACCATGTAACATTGTTGAGTTGTTGAGTTTACGAAAAAGAAGAAAACAATTTACATCGACGGAAGCTGGGACTACGTACATGCACACATATACATGCATATGTATACATAATGCATAAATACATACACATGTGCATATATTTTCACACATACATATACATGTAACCAACTGCACGCACATTTACTGAGGACTAAAATGGCAACCAGAATTAAATTGGTGCGTCCTACTTCTGACATAATGAATTTATCAGGACGCGCTCAGACGTTAGGGACGCAGAAATGAAAATTGAATAAACGGTTGACCAAAAGTATCAGCAATTTATCAAAAGTGCATAAATAAACTAGAAAAGTGAGATAAATTCTATTTTATTTTGAGGTGAAATTTATTTAGACTTTGTAGTTAGTTAGAAAAACTGCAACGAAATTATGTTGCGTAACGAAATTCCGTAACGCTTGTAGTACAAAAAGCGTCATCACAGTGAAATCGTTTTGTATATAGTTTTTGATTGTACAGTATAATACTTAAACTCAAGTATATTAAAGAAAATGTTGACAGATAGGTATATTCAGTAAAGAGCCTGCTAGAATAATGAAAATCATTATATGGAGTGTATGGGTATTTCATGAACCGATTTCACAAATTGTTTGCATTAAACTATAGTATATTCAATAATTCACTTAACTTTCTTAAGTTGACCGATATACCATATACGATACAAAACCAACCGGAAGTTTGAAATTCTTGTATTAGTTATGCGAGGGTTAGGCATACATTGAACCGGTATTATCCATTTCTGCCATCGCAAGCGCTAAGTACGTGTTTAACCGAACATTTTATATTCTCGGAGCTTGCAAAGATCAAAGCTTGGGCAAAGCCTTCAGGTGTTGGCAAAATTTTATATTAAACTTTGGAAAAGTATCACTGTGATTTCATCCATTTAGCGCAAGAGAATACACTGTTATTAGAAAGCGACTATTTCTGAATTTCAATAAGATTTCATACATATTGGCCGATTATTGCGGTATAAAGTGAACCGAAAAATCCAAAATATATTTATGTTGGGTGCCATATATGCGTATGAGGGCTAAGGCAAGTGTTAACCCGATTTTACCCAATTTGGCACAAGTTATATTTCGTTTTGCACAACTTACTGAACGTAAGATGAAATAATTTGAGGGCACAGATATTTTTTTGCGATAACTTCATTGATGCTAGATTTGAATGCGGTGAAGTGTAAGAATTAGATAGAATTTAAAAGTTTGTTTTATGGTAAGCAGGCGTAGTTGTCATCCGATTTCGTTCATTTCTACAGTGACTTATAGGAATATTTGGGTTACATCACACACCAAATTTAGTTGAAATCGAGTCGAGTTGTTACTGAGATATAGGATTTCATCTAAAAGTGGGCGGTGCCTCTTCCTTATTATCCCGGTTGTAAAATTTCATGCTTGCAGCTCTTTTATGCAGTGAGTTGTTGCACTTTTAGTAATTTTCAACATAACCATTGTATTGCTGGTAGATGTGCTTATTATCTGATTTTACCCATCTTCACTGTGTATAAAAAACTGCCATAATGTCTTCTTTTCAGCAAGTTTGGTTGGGTTAGCTGGAGTAGTTTGGAAAATATGTACATTTAACCTTTTAGAGGGCGGAACTACGCCCACTTTAAAAAAATGTTTAGCCTATAATCACCGCAATCTTCAATACCCAATCCCAATTTTATACCTTAATTTGGTGCTTAGCTTTGAATCTTTATAGGTTTTCGTTTAATGGCGTTTTGGGGGCGTGGAAGTATTCCAATTACGTTCATCTGCAATACCAACTCTTCTTGTGTACCAAGAAATATATGTGTCAATTTTCATCAAGATATCTCAATGTTTACTCAAGTTATCGCTAGCACGGGCAGACGGACAGACAGACGGTCACCCGGATTTCGTCTCAGCATCCTGATCATTTATATATAATATATAAAACCCTATATCTAACTCGATTATTATAGATGCTACGAACAACCTATTATACTCTGTAGCAACATGTTGCAAGAGTATACAAATTTATAAGGTATGTGTATCAAACAAAGACGACGTCGTAACATTAGTTTTTTTTTTTTTTTTGTTTTTTTTTGGAACAGTGAACATATGAGCATATGTATGTATGTTTGCAATTTTTATTAGATATAATCAATAAGTGAGATTTGGCATATGGATATTTAGCTAAAGAGGGCTTTGCCAGAAATATTTTTGGCAAGCGTTGCCACCAATTTAAAAAATCTTATTCACACAAATTTACGCAATAAATTTAAAAATACATCATTGTTATATTTACGACACAATTAGTTAAGTTCCTTTTATAAGTATTATATTTAGAAAAAAATATAATTTGTTATTTCTTAAGACATCGCAACGGTAAAGTCATCAGTTGCTTTGGATAATATCAGACACATGAAAATAAACTAATAATGTTTATAGGTATACAAGTAAGAACGAAAACAGTTTTGAACTGGTGTACTACCCTACTGAGAATGTTGTTCACCGTACACATTGTTGGCATTGTGAACGCCATCGAATGTTCATTGTACTAAAAGTAGATGGGAGTTTTAATTGAAAGCCAGCGACAACGTTCCAGCTATACTAATCAGAATTCACCACCAAAATTTAAATAAGAAAATAATTTATGTTGGTGCGTGTCAAGAGCAACTACAAACACCTAAACCTACAACTACACACACACATATAAGCGCCAGGCATAGAGGCGGGTTTGAGGAATGTTCAACCGACACAGCCAGCGAAAGCGGCAGCAGCGGCTGCTCCACAAATGACAATGGAGCACACGCTATTACTCGGTAGTTCGAAATGTCCTTACACTCGTACCACTACATACATATAAATATACTGGTGTGTACTTTTGACTGTGTGCGGGTGCATTTTAAACTGGCGCTAGCTTTGGTGTGTGCCGCTAGTAAAACGACACTGCCAGACGTAAATATTTGCATAATCTGACAGAACTTTGTTGTGGGAAAACGCCGCCGCCGCTACCAACGGGTGAGAGAGTGATGTCGGCGTCGAACAGCCATCGCTTGGCAGCAACCAGGCAGCAGTCGATGTGTTAACCAAGTAAGCTAATTGAATCGCCAGCCGTTAGCTAGCCGCTAGCAAGCTAGGCAAATGGCTCAAAATATGCCAGTGATCAGACTTTCACAGTTTGCAACCGAATCGGCTGGAGTTGGATTATTTGGCATCGCAGCAGCAGTCACATATGTACTACCTATATATGTATGTATGCGTGGATTGCCGCACATTTGCTCAGATTTGTATGCTTGTTGTCACTGCACCGCAATCATGCTGCTGCTGCTTCTTCTTCGTCTCCCAATTCCCATTCAGCATTGTTATTTGGTAAATCCACCCGCCATTCCAGCTTTGATGCAGCGTTGATTTATGGTGACTCCGAACAGCGCGTACGCTCATTTCGCCACACACACACGCAGATACACATGCACACATCAAATATGCGCTCAAACTCTCGTTTGTCTAGCAACTTCTCGGCAACAATGGCTGTTAGGAATGTTTTTGGCGCTGCATCTGCGTCTGCCGCCTCCGTCGCTGCTACGGCTCTGGTTTTAGCGTTCATTCAATGCCACCAAGGACATTGGTGGTTGGTTTTTTCCTCATAGCTGATATTGTTTTGCAAATCTGTGCATGTTATAAATGTTGTTATTGTTGTTTTATTAGTGTTAAACATTTTGCCATGATAATCGTTTAAGTCAAACGCCATGCAAAAGTTCAAAAGTTTCGCCAAATTCATTATGTTACAATACACAGACTTGGTGTGTGCGCTGGTTGGCGCCGAAAATGCCAATAACATGTTTAGTCTAGTCTGGAATATTTATCCTTTAAGACGTGTGGTAAGTTGAATGGATTAATTTGCAAACTACGCCGTCATACAAGCAGATTTTTTAATTGAAAAGCGAAAATATTTTGCTAGCCTTTGAGGTTATGTGGAGGCACCAGATTGTCTTTGCTATGCGCGAGTAGAATGCTAGACTGCTTTGATTGTGTATTTTTAAGCATAAATTTATTAGAAATTTCAATAACGCTAATTCTCTGTGTAGCATCAGCGTAGTAAGCACAAAATCATGAAATTTTTATCGATAGTTCACGCCACCCGTGTATCATATAATATACTTGTAGATCGTGATATATTCCAACGTTGACCAAAATTTTGAGGTTACATGCATGCGAAATTGTATTGAAGATTTACGATTGCCAAAATATTTTTAAATTATTGTTTTTCTTTTTAAATTTTCAAATCAGTTTTTTACCCTGAAGTTGTGAACTGTAAAACTGCAAGTCAATAGTAGCAAGAAATTTCATCATAATATACCATATTCGAGTGTATAGTCCAGTTTAACTTTCTTCTTATAAAACCCATGGAAAGCAGCTTAAAACTTCCCTTTTGCCACATAATATCAAGGCACATAATACATAGAGGAATATAAGCAAAACATAACTGGACCATGATTTTTACAAATACATAATATAAAATTAAAATTTGTCTAACTTCTTTAACCACTGTAAGTCTATAGATGTTTTTTGAGTAAAGTTAACCAAATGTTAACCGGTATCAATTGGAGATCAGCAAATCAAGCATACAACCGGTAGGTCACCTAAGGTAGCATAATCATATAGCAATGCTAGTCTCTTCGAGTTAAAATGCCAGCAAAATTTTGTTAATACTTTTTTAAAGGGAGGCAATTTTTCTTCATACGAAGGCGTTTGCTTCAGCAAATATTTCTTTTTTATCCAGTTTGCCATTTTAAGGGTCCGTTGCGGAACCTAAAACTTTTTTAAAATTAATCGTAAGGACGCTGGCAAACATACAATGCGCTTTAAGACTAACACAAATTTTTTTAGGCGGCTAATGTCAGTGTCACCCATGTCTCCTGGTACATCGAAAGTATGACTGTCGAAATATTTTAACTTTAGTCTTGCAAAAGCTGTAGATTGAAGGAGAAAGTTCCTGGAAGTTTCCACTGCACCATATTCCATAAGTCGTTGAAAATTTACGTCCTACCAAATGAATCACGAACTCGCATTCAAATTGTTCTTTGTCAACATTTATTTAAATTGACAGCTGTGTCGTAACATAGGCTGCAAGCAACTTAACAATCAGTAATAGTTCTAAGATGCCGTTGTCAAAGAAACAACTTACAATTATTGAAAGTTTTTCCGGAAATAAATAATTTAATGGCTAGATGGAATGATAAGAAAAGAGTGGAGAAAGATTATCTCGCTATATGAAAATAACTTTAGAATAAATCCAAAATCCACATTTTTTTGCTTTTTTCAACTATATTTTTTTTTGCACAGTAAGCTATTTGCGAGCCACAAACATTTTCATTTCTGCAGAAATTGATTTATACACTTTTATTTTGATATTAGTTCAACGATATAACAAAATATTCATATTCCCGACAATTTCATGGCATTTCTTTTAAAATTATTTGATCAGCTTTTCTGACTTGATGGTTGAAGTTAAAAAGTGAGAGTGTGGTAGTAGAGAAGTTTGAGTGTTTTCCAACTTGAAATCAATTTCTTAATTGTGAACGTCCAGGTAACCGCATGAATGCCTATTGTACAATGTCTAGTAAGAACTCCTACACGCCAGAAAAACTATTGGCGTCGTAAACAAACGGTTACTAAATACACACTAATTGACATATGGAGATCAAATTTTACACGAACATGAAAAAGGTTATAAAAATTTTGCAAAAAAAGAATTTATTAAATTAATTATTATTATTAAAATGCCAGTCCGTGTAAGCTTTGTTCTTGAATTTAAAATCACACAAAAATGTATTAATTTCTTTGCCAGCTTTCCTTGCGCCATTTTAATACTACAAATAATACAATAATTTCTATTAATTAAGTATTTCGAAGACCAACGAAAAATTTCGACAATTTTACATCGTTTTATAAAAGTAGCTATTGATTTATATCGAATACAAGCTCGTTGCAATATTGAACGAATGAATGATATTGGCGGCATATCTCGATCCGAAGTTGTGAGAGAAAGTCAACGAAATTCTTCGATAGACAACATTTTTGTGCCTCTTAGTTTTGGGCTTTATATTTACTATAAACAACGATGATTTATTTCAAGTCTTAAGTTTCGATTATTAGTAGTATAGTATTTTAATTTTTAAAGAAATTTGAGATATGACATTTAAAATTAAAAAATTGGTATAAAATTTGTAAAACGAAACTTAACAGCATTGAAGTTTGCGGTTATACTATTTTAATAAGGCCTCCGCATACTCTCTTGTATCAATTCAAATGTATAAATTGTATTGTTGCTTTTGCTGAGTCAATTTAGCCATGTCTGTCTGGCTGTCTGTATATACGTGCACCAGTCCTTCTGATTTGAGTAACATAAAACTTCACAGAGGTGTGCGTCTTGCCTTCTTTTCCAAAATTTGGTGTTCTATTGAAAAGTTTATATAACCCAATGTTTCGTTGGAAATCTTTTAACTCAAATCTACAAATCTCTTACCAATCCTTACCCTAATCGAACAAGCTCCAAACTCTTTCAACCCTAACATATCTATGTATACTTAAAATTTAAACAACTTTTTTCATTAAACATTATATTTTACGCGCCCTACACAACATGCATACATATACATCGTATTTATAATAATGGCGGTATGTATGTATGTATATTGGTGTGTACAGATTGTAAATTACATGAAATTAAAAGTAGATAACCTCACTTCCTCCACAAGTATGCTACACATAAATAAAATAATACTCTACCCAACGCTTTAGAACTTATCTGCCACACTTAATGTCATAAAGCCTCTCAGCCATTTCATATCTACCCGAAACATTAGTCATTATCCATGCCACGGTGACAACTGAATCGTTTCCATTCCACGTCGCAACCGAACGCATACGATATAATAGAGCTGCCAACCCACAGCGCAAAAAATGTCAAAATTCAGTTGTTTTTAAATAAAATGGGATACTTATTGATATATATACTTAAATTAGTAAAAAGTAGTTAAAATTATGGTAAGGTATAATACCTCACCTTCATTGTCCCGTCTTGGATACGGGACTGAGTAATAAGCAAGCGTTATGTATAAATGAAATCAATTATAAATGTTTTATATGGCTCCTTTTTTATTTGTAAGCGAGTACTTAAAGAATGCTTAATGGAATTGGCACTTCTCTGCAATTATTTAACGAGACTGGCAGCATTTTATATGTTGAACATTTTATCTGTTGGGTATTTATTCAAAGAGCTTTCAAAGTCAATCCAAAATAGTCCATCCGAAACATACTTAGACATAAAAAATCTGTGAAGAAATTCTGTGATACCATTTTTTCCACAGCTTACCTGCAGGGGCTCGAATAATGTTGGCTGCGATTGCATAAATACAAAATAAATATCCTAACTGGTTTTCAAGTCTCTTGTAACTCAGCAATAACCTTAACCTCACAACACCAGGAGCACAAAATACTTTTAAAGAAGTAATATGATCCAATATTTGTTGGTTCATCAAAATCAATTTTTTCAACTTGGAAATATCTTCGATACCATCTGAGGAGGTTCAGCAGTCAATTATGAAAAACCTTTTCATTTGAATAAAATTGAGTACTATTGGGCTTGCAACCACAGTACCTGTATTGTATGTGTTTTCAGAGAAATTGGTGAATTTTGATTGAGAACCCAACAATTGTTATGACACGGAAAAACTTAAAAGAGAACAAGAACTTGTACATGAAAATAAGTTAGGGAAAAATATATTCCCTCTTTTAAACAATCTTAATTTCATACACTTTAAATCTCTAAACAAAAGTTTCAACACACTTAAATACTAATCTTTGAAAAATGTGAAACTAATTTAAAACCAGTTTCAGTTTCAGTTACTACCGCCTCAATCTGAGTTAATGGAAGCAACCTGAGCACTCTCTATTATAACAAGCATTTATGTTACGAGCTTTTACTCGTTATATGCTTATTAAACTGCGTTCACCCGAAGGTTCTTTTGTCGCTCTTTATTGGCAAATTCTCCTTTGACACCACTCATTGCGTTCACACGAGCGACACTAGTCCGATAACTTCGTTTGACAATTTTCTGCATTTTATTTCATATCACATTCTCAATTTCTTGTAGGCTTCATGTAACAAAATATTTTTGGTTAGCTAATTTTTATCCTTGTCCCTTTTCCAACACATTTTAATTATATTATGGACTTTTATATACATAATCACATATTAAATACAAAAAAATAGATAATAAAAATCAAATTTGCGAACATGTTGTAAATATTCATTTGAAACCTAGCGCTACTACACCCATGAAAATATTTTAATGAAAAGGAATGCCGAATAGCGTAGCAGCGAACTATTATGAACAAAAACCCAAAGCCTGAATTTTTCATTTTCAAGAAATTGTTAAGTTCTTTCACAAAATGCCATCATTTTGGACTTTGTGAAAATAAAGCGATTTCTTCTTAGAGTAAAAATTAATTCAACTTGTCAAACATATAAGACTAAAAAAATGAAAGAACCTTTGCTGTTGAATCCGTTTATTTCAAACAAATTAAGGGGGGAAACCAGTTTAGATGATTAAAAAAAATCGACTTTTTTATTGCATAAATTGTTAGTACAACTATTCAAGAATATGTTGCTTATTGCAAGAATATGTTGCAATTTGTTCCGATGATATGAGTACTAAGGTAAACACCGGTCGATTCAGTGCCGAAGCGCATTTTTTTTTCAACTTGCGGGAATCCTAGCTCGAAAATTTGTTGAGGAATCGATCTGAAAATGTATATGAATATCCTTTATTTAAGTTCGAAAAATATGAACCAAACTCTGGAATTATATTACTAAGTAAAATATAATGTTTTATGTAAGAAAGGTGAAAAAAATATTTAAAAACATAACATTTAATTCAAACTGCTCCAAAACATTTAATTTTCAACACTTTTGGCCAGAGTTGGCTCATATTCTTAGAAAATATGTTACTAACGAAAGAAAAAAAATTAATGATTTCAGATCCGTACCGTGTACCGCCAGCAATCAACTCTGATAGCGATCGTCTATGGACACCACCCTCTAACTTTAAAAGTTTAGTTAAAAATAGGAATAAATTACCCTGCAAGTTTAAACGAATTCTAAGTATTCTTTCTCAATTAAATAAAAAAAACAGTCGAATTTCGGCCTCCTAAATGGTTTCACTCCTTAATCTGTTCGAACGACATAGTATAATATATACTTCTAAGTTGGGTCGGAATGTCTTTGATTTGACGGATTTTTTGCTCGCTGGGTTGCAGTCAATCATTCGGGTGAGTTCGTATGTAAATACTTGGATGCTAATTAAAAATTAAATTGCCACAGACAGTGTGTAGCACATACATGCCTAGATACCCAAAACTCTACATATATGTATATATATGTATATATGTACATACAAATGTTTAATAAAGCCGAATATTCTCAGGAGAGACGTTGATTTTTATTGTGCGGTGCGTGGTTGAGCGACACAATCTCCATGTTATAACATTTTGGCTTCCTTTTTTCATTTTTGGGGTTGAATTTTAACGGATTTCGTTGTGCTGGGAGAAAATCTTTTACGTATGTGGTTAGTAATGTCGCGCTGTGATTTTTTTTTTTTTGTGGCATGTGTGTGAGTTTAAAGTTATGTAGATATAGAGATGGCGGAATATGAAACGGTTTACTGCCTGCAGTGTTGAAGATTCGTTAAAATTTAAAAAATTTAATTAAAACGAAACAAAATGCCTTTTTAAAAATTTTTGGTAAAGGTAACGGCGAACAATATACCACTAGCACATATGTATGTCTGTACAAATGTAGCGAGATATGTCAGGACTCAAGGTAATTGAGTGGAGTGTGAGATAATCTGAATGTAAAATATGGAATTTTCAAAATTTATGTGAGGATGTGTTCTACATATTTTTATCCCCCTTCACACTTCTACATTATACCTATAAATTGTAGTTATGGTATATACAGGGTGTTTCATATTTTATATTGCGTTTTAACTGAAACTCCCTTAGAGCTTAATTTGATTGACTAAACGACATTTCATAAGCAAAAAGGGACTACTCGAGCTTCCGACACTGGAACATAATTTTTCATACAAAACGAAAAAAACCGATAAATATCGATATCGATAAATATTGGCTCAATATATCTCTACAGAGTTGAAAGCTCAACCTTTGATGCTTAAAAAAGTATTCGCAACCGCAGCAGAAAGAAAATTGCTGTTGCATTTTTTGGTGTTTTTATTAAAAAAATGGTAGAATTTTATTATGCACAGCTAAACTAAATATAATCTATATTTGAGAGATATTAATCGTTTTGTTCAAAGTTATTCGTTGCACATATCAACGTAAACTGTTTTAAATAATGATTTTATTCAATAAGGACCATCTTAATGTACAACAACATTATGTATCGCTATTATAAAACCTGTCGTACGTATTAATTAACCATTTAATTTGAATAAAGAGCGAAAAATATATTTGTATATGTTTTACTTACATTTTTTATTTCATTCATTTTTGTAAACTGTCGCCCGAACTCCCAGAGATCCACACCAAATTTAAGCGCCCAGTTTCGCACTCTGGAAATAATTAAAAAAAATATTAAGAGTTTTTTGTATTTTAAACATAATATAAAATTGTTTGATTCCGAAATAGCTTTGATTGAGTAATTTTAAATAAATTAAACAACTAAAGGATCTCATCTTTGATAGTACATACTATAATACACATAACCGGTCCTCTCCCAGTTATTTTTTTCAATTATTTTACTTTAACGAGCAATGTTTACACAGGATATACGTACATAATTTCAATCAGCACAAAAGCATACACAAATGTGAAATTTTCTTTATTACCTCAATTAAATTAGAATTCAACTCGATTATATTGTTACTATATATGTATAACCGTTAAGTGAACAATATATCCTCCTCTTTTATCAAAAAAAAATTATTTAAAACTCGACAGAGTTTCTGAGTTAGTTATTACTAAGTTAAAGGTTGTAAAAAAATTTTAGAACTTAAACTCGTTTAGGTATATTAAGGAGAATAAATGTTGTCTTCGACTTCTTCAATTATTTCGCAGCTCGCGTTTTCAACAATTCTGTAACGCCCAAATGCATACGTATGTAATTACATTCAATACACACAAATGCATATGCTCATTAGCTGAACCCATAAAATACTTCAGCTAATTTGTTTTATTTTTTAAGCGGATGTGCGCCGACAGCAAAAAGCTTCCATTAAAGCTCAAAAAAGGCAGTACATTTTCATCAGACTGCCCGGCGCTGTCGCAGCACCCATATAGTATGTAGACGCATAAACGCCGCGAATGCTGTTTTAAATGCTTTTACGTCAGACGCGCAAAAGCTACGCTGTTAGCTTACTCAAAATAACAGGTTCGAGGAAGGTAAAAATCGCGGTATTGAAATTGGCAGGAGCAAAGCGCAGAAATCGAGCATATATCAGCAATTGAGTAATAAAAGAAATACACAAAGGTGCAAACACAAGAATACACAATGTATGTAAGTGACAAAAGAAGCTGGTTTTGTCGTGGAAAATACGAAAATAAATAATTAAGAAAAAGACAGCAATGTCAGCCTTGAAATCTGATATACAAGGTGTGTTCAAAGCAAAAGGTGAATTTTAAATTTTTTTTAAAAAGTACTTATTTACGATCATATTCATCAATATCTATTTTGTCCCCTTTAAAGTAATTCCCCTGGGATATAATACACTTGTGCCAACGCTTTTTCCAATCCTCGCAGCACTTCTGAAATGCGCTTTTCGATATGGCCATCAGCTCTTTCTTCAATTTTGACTTGTTTTCAACAATTGTGGCAAAACGATTTCTTTTCATTATTTTCTTTAGTTTTGGGAATAGGAAAAAGTCGCAGGGAGCCAAATCTGGTGAATACGGTGGTTGAGGCATTATTACGGTTTTTTTTTTGGTCAAAAAATCACGAATAAGCATTGATGTGTGAGCTGGTGAATTATCGTGATGCGGAATCCACTATTTGTTTTTCCATATTTCTGATGGTTTGAGCCGGTTTGAGCTTCACACAAACGTTGCATAACTTCCTTGTAGTATTCCTTATTAACTGTACGAACTTTTGGCAGGAACTCATAATACACCACACCATTCCTGTAATCAAAGAAAACAGTGAGCAAAACCTTCACATTTGGTCGAACTTGGCGTGTCTTTTTCGGCCTTGGCTCACAGCTTTCATTGGGATGATTGGGCCTTGGTACCGAGGTCATAACCATTTGAGGAAACCGGGATCGTTGCTGAAGTCATTTAACAACTCCTGCGCGATACTATTGTGACATTGCTTATGCCCAAAATTTAGCAAGAAGAAAATTGAATAGAATCAGCCGATTGATATGCCAACCTCCTCTGCAACTTCCATAATAGTGACTCGACGATTTTAAAGAACAATTTTTTTCACTGTTTCGATATTTTATTCGCTTGTAGACGTGGTCGCACCTCCAGGATGCTTATCGTCATCAACATCTTCTCGGTCTACTGTAAAGCGCTTGCACCACTTATAAACACTTTTTTGAGACAAAGCAGACTCACCGAATGCCACAACCAACATTTCGAGTGCCTTGTAGCACTTTATTCCATTTTTAGCGCAAAATTTAATACATATTCTTTGATCCATTTCTTTTAAAAGTCAAAAATCGAAGCGCACACAAAAACATGACTAACCTTTTCTGTTGTCAAAAACAAACTTCCAATCGAAATTGGCTGGTAATGCTAACACATGATAAACATTTCATCATCTGATTATAACAAAAATTTTCAAAAATTCCATTCCATCGAAACATGCCGGGATCGCCTTCAGTTCGTTCTGCGAAACGGGTTCCACGGAGTGGTAACTTGAGTTTTGGAAACAAAAAATGGTCTTAAAATCGTTCACAGCTACAGCTCGGAGCGGTCTTTTTGCAAAAAATTCAGCTCTTTTGGAACAAGCCGAGCATTGACGCGTCATGCCCAAATTATCGATCAAAATCAAACGAGCTGTCGATGTTTAGCTTACTTGTTATCTCTCTAACACTCGCATCATGATTTTCGAGCACGATTTCCTTTACCTTTTTGATGTTATCGTCAGCGGTAGACGTCGAAGTATGGCTGGAACGAAGCATGTCTTCGACGGTTTCTCGACCATCCTTAAAAGCTTTGTACCGGTCGTCGACTTGGCTTTTCGATAGAATATAGTCACCATAAGCCTTTCCTAAAATTCGTACCGATTCCGCACCCGAAATTTGGTTCGAAACACAAAATTTGCTGCAAATTATTTGTTCAATATTTTTTTCAATTGTAAAAATCGCAAAACACTACTGAGGTCGACTGATTTCAACAGCTGCGGCAAACAAACTGGTTGACAGATCGCGCTCTTTTTGGCATAGGAATTAAGGACAGTGCTACCAACTTAACAAAAAAAGAATGCTGAAAAATATTCAGCGCAGGCAGTTTAAATGACAATTTCCGGAAGCTTTCTGATCACAATGTATATAAATGATTAACGTGACGAGAATAGTCGATTTAGACATGCCCATCTGTCCGTCTGTATATACGCGAACTAGTCCCTCAGTTTTTGTAATATCAATCTGGAATTTTGCACATGGTCTTTTCTCTTTAAAGAGATGCTCAGTTGTCAAGTTCTTGTATGGAAAACTATTTTATTTGAGAAAATAACTCCGAAAGGATTGTTTAAATCGGACTGCTACAGCATATAGTTGAGAAAAAAACTGATCGATCAAAAGCAAATACTTTTATAGAAACTTTTTTTATTTTTTAAGGGTATTATACCTTAATTTCAACTAAAGTTAATGTTTTTTTCTTGTTTTCTATTAATAAAATATAATGTTGTCGACCAGTATGTTTACTTCAATCCGTAAGTAATGAACTAAATTTAATTAGGGAACTCGATTTATTACCGTACAAGATGAACGGACAGGCTTTTTCAAAAAATGTATTTTGCTCCAGCGTGTAACACATTCACAAAAAACCGTTAAGTAAACTGAAACTACTATAACCAAGGCTACGCTCGAGTATAGAAATCAACCTTAAATAGAAATTAATAATGTTTGCCAATAAAAAGTTATAGCATTACATTTTCCACCTTCTAGGTAATCATTTAGTGCGTAAATCGCTTGTGTAGTTGATGTCATCGACGAGCAGGCGAAGCATCATCCGTCAATGCAGGACATAACGGTGACAATTGCGTCATTGTCGTGGGTGTCTCTTGATCTCGTCGCCCACTTATTTCAAAGCTAATCCAGTTTGAAACCCGCTAGCAAAAAGTCACATGTGTGTGTATGTATGTATGCGTAGGTGTGCAAACAGTTGTTTAAATCAAACACAATGCGATTAGCAAAAAGCATAAAAGGTAAAGTGATGTAGGCGGTTAAACAGCGACGCGCAATGAAAGTGAAACTCAGCTAGTCGCGTGATATTTCCACACATACTTTGTTGTTGTTGTTGTTGTCGTTACCAAAGTGACTTGTCGACTTTTTATAGGGCCAACCAACTTGTTTGCATGTTAGCGGCTTGATTGTTGTATTTCTATATAAGCAACAGGGGTAAAAAAAAAGGAAAATGCAAGGAGAAAATAACAACAACAAATAAACAAAGTTTTTACGAGACGCGCACATCGACGTGTTGCACGAATAAAATTTTATTTTTTTTATATTAACACTGACTTGCATGTATTTGTGTGGCACAAACCGATTCATTACTAAGTGGCACCTTCATGATACCAATGTGTGAATACCACGTTTCCGAATGTTTAGGCGCCAAATAAGCGAACATTCGCAGTGAAAGTTCGAACCTACAACTTTGCCTGGCCGAACACAACATTCTTGTTGTTATGTGACTTAACGGGGACGAAATTTGCGCCTAGTTAGCACTAGAACAAAAAATAGGATTCAGCGAATAGAAATAGAAATGTTAGAGAATCACCTTAACTTAAATGTTTTAAGAGGTACATAAGTGGCCAAAAAGAGAGGTATTGTGTTCGATCAGTACAACGCCAGTTTACATACATTTATAGTGACTCACCAGAAGCTTCGGGACCTTGTTTGGAAAGTTTTTATGCATCCTCCTTATACTTGTAATTTGGACCTGGCATAAAGTCATTAGTACATATTCCTCTCTATTGTGAATGAGTTTGCTGATGAAAAATTCGCCTAAAGAGAAGCTTGTAAAAATCAACTGTGTCTTTCTTTGCCAATAGGAAGGAGGGTTTTTATGAGAGTGGCATTATGAAGTTACCTTCAAAATGTCAAGAAGTCATCGAACAAAACGGTGCTTATTTCATCTAACCGGATAATTCTTACTATGCTAAATTAAAGCTTAAATTTAATGCAAAAATTGTGAATTTATCTTTACTTGACCTAATATTTAAATTCTTATCACCATATCTTTTTCAGTAATGATATAACGAGACTTTCTAAGCTGCCTTCCACATCGAAAAAATTACTGTTTGGTATACTTTACTTGCCGAATGCGTTATTGGTCGAACTTATTTTTAAGCAGAATGTAGTTAATGGAGCTAGTACGTTATTGCCTCAATATTGACCGTTAAGTTAAATGATTTTCTACTAATTGTTGTCGATTGCCAACAATTGGTTTAACGTATTTTAGCGTGATCGTGTGTCACTTCTGCGTAAATTGCGTCTTATCTGCTAGGCCGAATAGTTAAGCCGATTTAATGCTCAATTTCAACAAAAACGGTTACATATGGAGAAGGATAGAGTGCTCTTCCACCAGAACAACATTTCATTTCACATATCGGTCATTGCCAAAGCCAAATTGATCGAAATAGGCTAAGCGATTTTTGAGATATCGATCTGAAATCCTGCAAACGTTCTTTTCTTACCAATAACCCGCTCATTTATCGAAAACGCCATCATCGGACCACAATATCATATAGCTGCCATTCAAACTGACCGATCACACTCAGTTCTCGTATGGTTATTTGACAAGATCTCATCACAAATTTTGGCATAGATTATTGTCCAAGACAGCATTTGCCGAACAAATTGACCGGATCGGTCCACTATTGCATATAAATGGAATACAAACAGACCGTTAAAAATCAAGATAAATATCTTTTTGATACAATTTTGTGTTATAAAAATGCACCTGTGAAAGTAAGCTTTTCTCTTGATTTTTTATTGTAATTAATATATATATATATATATGTATATACGCGTATCTTATCGACCTTGTCTCACTTTCTAAGACTTCTACGAGGATTATTAAAATGCCTATTTTTTGCAACATGTCGCTCGCCGCCTTCAATCATGGTCTCATCGATCATAGCGCATGCTGTGAAAGGTCGCATAAAACCGAGCAATTTATGCGCAAAAATCATTTATAGTTGACAACGCCGAGGAAATCAGCAAAAGCAACTTTAACAATAAACTCTTGAAAAAATGTCGCAAAACACTTAAAACCATGCACAAGGATGCTCACAAACTACTTCTCTTCTATTGCTCTTTTGTTGTTTGTGCACGTGTTGTTGTTGATTTTATATGTACGATTTTTTTGAGTTTTTTGCACTGCTGTGATTCAATTACTCGCAGCCGCATATGCAACGTCGCTTGTTGCATCTGTCCTTTGATGGCCTCAATAATTTGTTCTTGTTGTTGGTGATTTTTTCTTGCTTTATTTTTGCCACTTAGCAATTTAAGTTTCCACACGTATTAAAGTTCCTAACGAAGGCAGCAAACTAAAAGACAAAACATTCACAATTTTCGTACAGCTACAACAACAAGAATCCTGAGCATAAATTGTTGCATATGCTGGCAAAGCGAAGCGTTGTAGGGTGCGAAAGGCAGCGCCAAATGATGGTTGTGCTACTTTAAGATTTTTAATTTGTGTAACACAAATTTTCTTCTGTTCACCCACATTAGCACATACACACACACTCATACACAAGCACGAGGAAAGTTTATATATTTTGCCTGCCACTGCCGCGTACGTGATAAAGAAACTAAATTCGCTGGTCGAAGCAAAAGCAAATGGTGACTCAGCTAAGCAGAATCTTTCCTTTGTAAAAAATATATTCTTCCTTACGTTACTCGTCTATAGGCTTTCATTGTAAGTATCCGGTGATCATTCAGCATACCATCTCATCAAATTTGATCCGGACAGACAAAAAAAAACAAATACATATTTATATATTTTAATGCTTAATTATCACCTTCAAAATAGGCTTCTGAGCCCATACAAGCTTGTCAACGCTTAATACAGTTTTCCATACTTCTACTTCAGTGTCTTCAGAGAATTTTGGTTGTTTTGGTTTTGGCTCATTTTTGGAGCGATATTCGCTAGTTTGTTGAACACTTTCGACGTATGCAAAGACACGCTTCATACCAAAAACATTAATCAAAATGATGTTGAGGTTTTTTGCCATCTCTCTGATACCAACACGATGATTTTCAAGCCTGCGGTAAGTTTTCAATGACGCCTCGTCCTTTTCTGAAAGATTTGTGCCACTTAAATACTTTTGTTTGTGATAAAGTAGATTCCTCAAAACACATTCGCAATATTTTCAATGATTTCGTAGCTGTGATTGCATTAAAAAAACAAAATTTCAAGCAAACTCGTTGTTAAATATTTTTCCATGGTAAAAATCGCGCCACAAACTTTGCGTTTCCTAAAAAGTAATAGCCAAACATACGATCAATTGGCGATCTATGGCGATCAAACTTCTCACGAACATAAAAAAGGTTGTGCCCATTTAGGACAAAAATGTAATCGATTCGATTTGCGCTCGCAGTTTAAATGGACTAGTCCGGGTCAAATGGTAGTTCGATAAAAGACCCAACTTTGCGGTTAGTTAGCTTTTTCACACACTCCGTTGAAGACTTCACGGAAGACTAATAGGCTTTGAACGATCACAACAAGCCGTTCCTCTTTACAACAAATAGCTCAGACTGAATGTTTGTACTTCCTAGTCGAATAAATAGAACACCCTGTAAGTTTTGTCATTCCCTAATTTGTTCAATGAAAGATTTATGGAGCTCCAGCGCTGTGTTATATTAGTTATATGTCAGTGCTAAACGGTTCTAAGTGTTCTCGAGAAAATTTGAGATCTGCATTGACATAAGTGAGTTGTACTTGAGAATTTCAAAATATTGTTTATGTATATATCGAATATATATATATTTGAAAATATTCTCCGAAAATTCGAAAAGGTAGATCCGGCAAATAGTTGCGAAAATTTGGGCGTATTTGTAAGAAATTTTTAATGAAATGTAATCGGCTATTAAAATTTTTTTTTCTCGAAAAGCTGTTTTCAGAGTCGGTGCGAAAATTATCTCCGTAACGGCTGGACAGATCAGCTTGAAAGTTTTACATCACATTCTCAAATACATTTGCCATGCTTTACTACAAAACAACTAATATATATATGTATAAAGCTTCTAGTAACTCAAACTCGCCATTACCATTATTGAGCACTTGGCATATTCCATCGTTATAGAGTTTTCACGGAGCCTGCTGTATATTTCTTTGGAACTTGATAAAACTCAGCTATAGATCAGAATCGAAAGTGTGTAGTGGAAACTTCAGCATTGTTCAACACTTTTCCCAAAGATTGCTGGATTTGAAAATGTCTCTGGAGTCTATATTAACAATTTAGTCAGGAAAAAATTTCATTGAAGGTGGTTCAGTTTAATATAACACTGCTATACCAATACAACTTATAAGGGTTAATAATTTCGAAATCACTTTATTTTTTATTCTTGCTTTTGCTATGCGATTTATATGAATGAACAAATGTATTTTCGAATTTGGGTCACTCCATCAGCGCCAGCAGTGCAGGAAAATGCACGTAGCCCTAGTGGAGCTGCAGTAATGTCATCATCACCGACAATGCCATAATATGCAGCTTGTAGTCTAGCAGCTGGCAGTTTAGTATTGGCAACATTGAGAGGCGATGTAGGACTTTAAAGAAGCACTATGGGCATATTTGATAAAACTTTTATACAAAACAATTAATATCTGATAGCTTATATATACCGAGTTTCCACTTAATTTTTATCAATCTTGTTGTTATGCCTTTGCAGTCACATCAAGAATGATAGAACTAGAGATTAAGACAGTTTCGCACCGCTATTTTTTTTAGAGGACGTTTGACAGAAAAACACATTAATTCGTGACGTCATGAACAGGAAGAGGGAATACTTTGTTTGCAAGTACAATAAAAGTGTCGTAGCTAGTTTCGTTTATGGCGTGGCGTACGTCAATTTTGTCTCTGTCGTTCCTGTTTCCACATCACAATTCAAACGGAAAACAAGTAATCGTTATTTTTTTTTTTTGCGAACAAACAAAGTTTGTTGGGTATTGATCATCCGGGAACACCGGCATTCATTTTCCAACGTGGTTTCATAATTCATCATCTGTTTTGATATTCTATTTGTGCAGATACATTCCATTAAATTCTAATTGCAAAACATTTAGTCTGTGTTCTACTCAAAGCTTTTCATATTTTGTCTTTCTGTCTGTCTGCATATACGCGAGCTTGTCCCTCAGTTTTTGATATATCAATAGGAAATTTCGCGCGCGTGCTTTCATCCCAGAGAAGCTGCTGATTTGAGCCGTCGATATCGGACCACTATAGCATAAAGCTGCCATCCAAACTGAACATACAGAATTAAATCCTTGTATGGAAAAGGCGAAATATCTTCACTAAATTTGGCATTGCTTATTGCCCAAAGCAACGGTACAATCTTCGAAATAATTGTTCATGATCAGACCACGATAGCTTATAGCTGAAGTTCTTGTATTGAATCTTTTGTATTCGTGAAGGGTATATAGCTTCGGTGCAACCGAAGTTAATTTTTTACATTTTCTTAATTTATTGTATATGGTTCTGTAGAATAAAATTACTTAGATTTCTTACTGTAAATGACTCATAACAAAACAACAAAATTAAGAGAGAAAAAAAAACAATTTTAAAAACGGCTTTAAGTACTAAAGAGATTATATTAACCGAATTAACAAAAAGCTCAAAACACTTCGTGAATCTATGAGAATCTGGTGATCTATATATAGAAATTTTTAGGTATCACAAAGAACAAACGTTCAAAGCTTTCCAAGTGAGATCAACGAATAACAACAACCCTACGACCAAATCTAGCCTTACATAATTTAAAAAATATACAAGTATATATTGGAATAAATACTGAGTGGACTGAATCAGTAGCGATAGTTTTGAAACTACCGATAGATAGTTTCATGCAAACATGGTGTATGGCCAGTTTATATGAGGAAATAGTTTGCGTATATACAGACAGGCAGACGGAAATGATTAAATTGAGTCAACTCATCACGCTGATCATTTATAAAAATACTTTATAGGGTTTCCGACTTTTTCTACTGTTTTTCTATTAAACAAAAATATTAATTTATATTCTTAACCTCGGCAAACGTTTGTTTATGACAGTAATATACGCGGAAAAAAAATTAATTTTTGCAGCTTTAAGCTTTCATTTAACAGGACTATGACCAACATTAAATATACCACATATTGGCTGACTATGCACAACTTTGTCCCACTGTGCAACGTTACAGTCAGCGAATGTACTTGGCTAAGCGTTGGTGCTGACGCGCATATAATTGGAGTAATTGAATTCTCTTTCAAGAGTATAAATAGGTTTGCTATTTACTTTTATTAAAAGGTAAGAAATAAAGAAAATATATTTTTTTACTACTCTTAGTTAGCTATTGTTTGCACATTGTATGCGCTTTCGTTGCACTACTTAACAGTTTGCAATTTTTATATTTCTTCATACTTTCTTTACTTTACGTTGTTATTTTCATTTCTACTAAGTTAATTTCGTGACTTTTTTCATGCGCTTATTTTCGAATTTCGTGTAGTTGTTGATTTTACTTGCTGCTTTGCCTACTTATTTAAATTGCATTCAACGCTATGAAAAGTTTGTAAATATCCGCGCATTGGGCAGCAGCTAACGGGAAATGCAGCTAGGTATGGCGGCAAGATGGTTGGCTACAACTACTACTACTAGTCAGCTGCAAAAGTGGAGCGTGTTACAACCAATTGTTAATTTCGATAATACGCAGAGAGTACAACAACAACAAGCAAGTAATAGAAATACAGGCACGAGGATGACACACTTACACACCAATACAATATGCTCCAAGCTTGAAAACAGCTACCACCCGCTCAATCCTTCGCACCGCTCGCTTACAGCAACTTAGCATTACGCTTGCTTGCATTGAAAGCGTTTTCTGCACATTTACTTAGTGTTAATTAAGGCCTTCAAAAATTACGACATTAACTCTTACGAATCTTCACTATGTAGCAGTCGTACGCAGAATACATATGGATACGCTAACAGTGTTGTACGTGTGAATGGGTGCGCGTGCGCGTAAAAATGCGAAATCCTATTATGAATCCATTAGATACGCTTGCACGCACAAAAAATTTACGATGCCGTTATTTTGTAGCACAAGACTTAGCTAAACGCATGCAGTATATAGACGTATACGTATAATATATATGCTCATGCATATGCATATATATATGTATGTACAATTGTATGTATGTATGTATATGTATAAACACTTTTCGAATTCATATAAAGAGCGCTACTCGCTGGAACTTGCACAAATTTTGATTTAAGCCGCTTGACATACATATATCATCAATCCTGAAATTCTATAAATATGTATGTTAGGCTTATGCAAGAACTTAAGCGCTCCACAAAATATAATAATAATTAGATTCTTGGTCTCATTTGTGAATTTTGGAAAGGAAACTCAAGAATTACCGACGATTTGTACGAAAATGTCTACCTCTAAGAACATTACAGCAGGACGTGGTTCATTTTTCTACAAATTGTTTATTATAGTGAGTGTTATCGGAAAGGTCATTAGCTAAATATAGAAACTGACTAAATCTGTTATTATAAACAAGTTTGATTTAGATTACAAGGCTGTTTGGAAATTCGCTCAACTTGTCGAGTGATATTCAAAGAGAAAAGTCATGTATAAATGCCAAAATTGGCATAGTGTTTGCTAACTTGATATACAAATATGTTCACTTAGCTGATCTCCCGATCCATTGACCTTTCAGCCATCAACTTTTTGCGCCCAACATCGTTCCTGTTTTAGAGTGGTTGCAAAGAATCGCAGACTAACAGCCACCCGTATTCTGTGCGCTTGACAAATTCCACATCTTTCAAATTTGTCAAGATTGACAATTTGTCAAGGTTTTTCTATTCTGTGTCATAGCTGAAAGCCTCTTCTTAATAAATTGTCAGTATATCAAATGCTTTTGACAGTGCTTTTTACTAACTATACATACATCTGTTTTTCTTTTTGGGCATAATTGTGAAAATCAAATTGTTGGAAGGAAGATATTTTAATTTAATTATTTCTGTTGGATGAATAGGAGAATTACCACCTCGAATGACTGTTATTGAACCTATTTTATACAAACAAATTTTCTTGACAGGCGGCGCCCATTACATATGACTACCGGTGTTAAGGCCAAAGTTTCTGTATCTATACAACAAAAAAATTCATTCAATATTTAGAATCAAACAATTTTTGTGGCGTTATGTAAAAAACAAATTGTATTTCAGCAGTCATCGGACTATTCACGTACTCAAGGCAAAAGTTCGTACCGAAATTAAGGCTATACCTCCCGAAATGATTAATAAAGTAACAACAGATAAAGCTTTTTTAGCGTGATCAATAAAAAAGACTACTTGTTTGGTGTTGTATTCAAAAAATAGTGCAAATAAATTGTGAAAGCCTAATTGAATAAAAACATTTCTAATATTAAAGACTATTGTTTATTCTCGAAGTTATTCAAAGTTTACCAAACGACATAAAATATGGCACACCCTGTATAATAAATATTATGGCCCGGCGCCATAGCGCTCGTTATGAAGGTTTGTTAATTTTAAAATATTAATTTTTATGCCAATCTACCGAATGTACATATGTTTAAAATATTCTCGAAAGTTTAAAGGTGATTCGGCAAACAGTTGAATGTATGTGTAAGAATTTTTAAACTCAATGTAATAGGCTCCAGAATTTTAAATTCGTTTTTCCCAATACAGTTTTCAAAGTCGATGAGGAAAATTTCTTCGAAATGACCGATCGACTTAAAATTTTCACTCGACCTTCTTAGGTATATCTGTCAGGTAATGATCGAACGAATAAGATTTTTGATAATAATTTCGGTTTTTGGAACAGCCGTTATCTATCTTTTTGCAGAGGTATTCCTGGCGATCGGCTACGGGATCAAAGGAATTTCAAAATTTTTATCATCCGATTTTTAAAGTACGAGTACAATAAATTCTCTTAATGTATGTAAGTGAATAGAATGTCTTTTGAAAAACAACGGATTTTTTCCGACTTACATGTGGGGTTATATAAATTATTGGCAAAATGTATCTTTTTAAAAAATAAATTCAACCATAGCATTACTGAAAGACATTAGACGTATGGTTTAAAATGAGGCAATAATTTTTTCGCATTTGGTCTTTATGACAGCTGTTACTGAGCTGTTACTGTTAAGAATTTTAGTTAGCGAGAGATGGCCACCCATCCCGATTTTCATAAGAAAATTTTGTTCAGCGCACTTTTGGTTGAATGGATTAATAAACAAAATTGTCGCGTTCGGAGTAATGATAATCCACAATCCATTGCTGAGATGCCGTTACATCCTCAAAGAGTCAGTGTTTGGTGTGCTCTATGGGCAGAAGAAATCATTGGTGCATGTTTCTTCAAAAATGAAGCCGGCCATAATATTACAGTCAATTACTACTCATATTACTGAAGAGAACTTTTGGTAAACTCATTATCTCGTCTTGGGCTTCTAGCATGGCCTCCAAGATCGCGTAATTTAACACGGCTACACTATTTTTTTATAGGGTTGTGTAAAGTCGCTTGAAGTTTTGGAAGAGTATAATCGGCGCGTTATTGCGATCATATGTCTACAATTGCTGCAAGAAGTGGTCAAAAATTGGGCCATAATCGCAAAACCCTTATCATTATAATAAGGCTAAATTCTTATCCATAACATTAAATTATATGCATTTTATTTTTTCTTGAAATTAAAAATTAATTAAATTAAAAATTCCTCAAACTTCTCACCATTCCGCTAAACAGTTTCCTCTGATTGCCATAATGAGTTGAAAGCGTGTTTAACTTGTTACAGAGGCCTAACAGTTAACATTAGACAATGTCAAACTACCTTCAATGTAAAAGCAGATGGCCGTACTTCTAAACGAGTATACCATATATAACGAAATGTCTCGACCAAAGTAGCACGCATAAGAACTGACAATGATATGAGCACACCTAACAAAGCAGTTTACATATGAAATTGTGTTTGTTGGTAAAAACATGAAAGTATTTGGTTTAATGCGCAAGTAAAAGTAGCTAAGTAAAACCCACACATGCACACGCACACATATGCCAAGGACTCTATGATCAAAGGTTTATAAGCAAAAAAGTTTCTTAAAAGCTAAAAACACATGCATTTACATTAACATTACCTAAGCATATACATAGTACATATTTATGCCTCTATGTTTGTACTTTGTGTACTCATAAGCAGTCACTCATGCATGACGTGCCGTCTTTATGTGCTCCAAAAACATCCTTCAAGCGTAGCGCTGCGCTCATAAGTCACTGCATTGGCTAACAAAGAAGTAAACCGTATAAAACAGACACAAAATATATAATCCCCAAACAGCCTTAATACACTTGTCACTAATTATGGCCGTATTTCAGTATCGTCGCGCTGACTTTCTCTGTCATCTTAATAATTCCTCTAATTCATTATTTGCCTTTCATTCTACTTATACGTTCTAAGTATCTCATCTATATGTACATATGTAAAAACATAAAAACACCACTCTTTACATAGACACGTGTCGGGAGTCAACCAAAATTGCGCACATGTAGTCAATGCTCATCTCTCAGTTTTTGAGCTATTGAACTACGAATATTCGATGGAAGTCAACGTGTGAATTACTTCCAAATATGGTATATAAATACAAACACATATATATGAAAAAAAGTATGTGTGCGGAAAGCACTTTGGAAAATAAATTCTGCCGTGTAGACAAGCTCTTTTATGCATTAGCAATTTGGCGGACTCCAAATTTGTAGAACCTTTCTTTTGTTAAATAAGTTTCAAAATGCTCGCCATAATCTAGCAGAGATGTACTTAGTCCATATATAAATGAATGTGGTGTTATCTATGAGAATAACAAATTGTTTGAACCTTAACTTCAAAAAACTTTAAAGAGGAAACGAAAACTCTACAGCTACCTTATTAATCAACTGTCAGATTTGAGGCTTGATTTTAATAATCGAAAATCACTTATTAATCAACTGTTCCGAAAATTATTCTTCATAAAGATCTCTACACTTTTGCATGCGTTTTAACCAATTGTCGAAGCGCTTCTGCTACTCTGATTCAGTTATCTCCAAACCATGAGTTCTGAACGCAGCAACCGCTCCTTCAGGTGTTGAAAAACGTTGACCTCTTAATTTAAACAGGAATACAAAGAAGTTATTCGGTGCCAAGTCAAGACTAGACGGTGAATGACTCATCAACAAATGTTTGTATTTTACTGCTCAGCGTTGTTGTAGTGGTATGGTTGCGACATGTCCAGCTTTTAAATACCTATATAGTCGACTGCTGTTTACTTTCGGGCCCATACGCGTAAATCCACGATTCATCAGCTGTCACGATGTCAAAGCAATTTCTCTCGACCAATCAACACGGGGCTTTGTTTGAATGGGAATATGTTTTACTTAAAAACTGTGGTTACATTTTTTCACATCTCTACCAAGTTTTGCCGCGAATAGGTGAGAGAATACTCACCGCTAACGACGTTAATTTTCTTGACTTGCGTCCAAATTTTCTCACAGGGCACTTACCCCGCGTATGTGCTGTTTTACTATGTATATACCATATACATATTCAATAATCATATATTCAAACATCTTTTATATATTTATATGGTAGATGATAAGTAGACTATGTTCAAATATATTTTCATATGAGGATGTGCTATAAAGATTGCCAAAATATGCGCTTATAAATATAACAATTTTCCACATCACTGATTCTTGCTCTAAATTCTTTTGAACAAATACGTAAGAAGTTTACTTTTGGAGTTCAGCTAAGTTGACAGCACATATAAAATATTTATAAGATGTGATGCGTACATACTATACATGCATATATATGTATCTGTGCATATAAAATTTAGAATAATTAGACAGCAACATTTTATTAGAAATTATTTAGCTTCTTCTTTGATAATTATACAAAATTATATGAACGGAAATTGTGAAACCTAATATCGAAGTGGAGACGATGTAATAACTCTTATCTTACTCAATATTAATCAAGCATTAATTTGCGAAAAATTAATGTCTGAACTATTCAAATACTTACTTATAAACGGTTAATTTTTTTAAACCATAAGTGTAACCCACAACCTGTGGTATACCATACATACACATATATATATATATATATGCATATATAATATAGTCATGTGAATGTATACGGCGGTTATTAGACCATTTCTTACATATGGAGCACTGGTTTGATGGCCAGCATTAAAGATACGCTATATTACATACATCAAGAAATTAAATGGAATACAGAGAGCAGCTGCGTAGGAGTTACCGGAGCTATTAAATCATTCCGACTGATGCGCTTAGTATGCTCCTGCATCAACTGCCCATAAAAGTTTTCATTAGCAGCATTTTCTAATTTAAGAATTAAGGAGTTAGGTGGTTGGAAGCAAAAGAATTATGTCATATCATATTATATCGATATCCTCAATCAGCTCACAGATGTAAATAAATCAGACAATTCTCTCCCAAGGTTTGATTTCCCGGTGAGGATAGCTTCTACATGTGAATGGAGAAGAGGCTTAGTAGTGGTGGAGAACACTAACTCAATCTATACGAACGGGTCCAAAGTTTGATTTTGACATCTCCCTCTCTTTATCCGTCTACCAAATTCAGACAGCATCTTCCAAGCGGAAGTACTAGGCATAAAGTAGTAGCAATGGTTATGTATGCATACGTTCTTGTTTGTCTGTCGAAAACTTGGTTCGAACGGTATATATTAGGTCTAGTTTCATTTTATTTGTAATCTATATCATATTTTGTACTCATATTTTTAAGGCCGTTAACCTCTTAAGGAGCTTGATAAGTATTACTTGTTTTCAGAGAAGAATATTCACATATATATGGAAATCTAGAGTCCATTCGCAAAGAACGCTGGCTATAAACCTTCAAATGCAAGTAATTAAGAATGGACTTGGATTTACGTAATTTTTCAAACTATCTCAATTTATTAAACAAAAAATTCGACTTTCGTGTGTCTCATTTAGAAAATTTAGTAATATGTGTTGCAACCACCACTTTTTGGAAAACTTTAACGCTCATGAACTAATATACAAATTTTTTAACCATAATAAAATCTCATATTTTATGATTTCCATGCTAAATGGGTCCGATCAGTCGACAAATTGACCTAGTTCTATTATAACTTTATCTTGAATCTTATCAGCTTATTAAAATTAACAATACATTTCGATGAACATTTTGATATATTATCATAGACATTTATATAATATTATCAAGATTAAAGTACTTCTTTCAACTCGACAGATTATATGATATTTGATTCGCTCCAATTTGCTCGTATCCTATAACTCGAATCTTTGAAAAATTGATTAATCTATCGCACAGATATCAAACTGAAGATGTTCAAAAAAGCTTATAAGTGAAAATAATTTTAGTGAAAGGTTGCTACCTGTTGAAAATGCTAAACAAAAAATAATTTATAACTTTTATAACATGGACATTAAATTAAAAATATTTAAAATAATTTGTTAAAAAATGCAATATTAAAATAAGCGTAGCAAAAAATGCAAGTTTTGTTATTTTGTGGAAGTGTTTGAGAAGTGTTGCCTCTAATTTGAAATGTTTAAGTCAAAATTTAATACTTAAATATTCTCAAATAATGTTGCCACCTGTTTCAAATCTTTTAATAAATAAAATTATTTTATTAAATCATGACATTATTACAATATAAGAATAAAGCATATAAAAAACCGCTTAGGTGCATTTTGAATGAGTGTTGCCACCAGTTTAAAATTGTTAAAATTAATTTTTATCAATAATGTAATGTCGGTTTTAAACTTAAGTGCTTAACGAGTCCTTACAGCTCTAAATATTTTAAAGAAGGGTTGCCAAATGTATCAGATTAAATATGTAGATGTTAATTAAGTTTCTTATAATAAATATTTCCGTACATGGTAAATGAGTCAAATTAGAATATGTATGTGTGTGTACTCCATTTATATTTATAAGTATTAATTTTAGCAGTAATTATTTTAATATTTTTTTAATCATCAAATCATAAACAACAAAACCAGTCAAATTATATTAACATAAGTAAATAAAAGAACAATAGATATGAATTTATAACAAACTTACTCATTATGTGGTATATCCTCATCTTGTTCGGCGACCACAGCGAAAATATTTAGCTTAAACAGCAAAACAAACAAGCAAAGCGCCAAAGCGCCCAAATGTTTGCGCTCCATTATGAGGACGTAGCGTCGCGTGTCGCGGCGAAAGCGGAAGTGTTTGTGTGTGGATATGACTTCTGGCTTTTTTTTTTTTTTTTTTTTGTTTTGATAATTTAAATATATGCGCTACAACACTATTTTTGCAATATTTATGTATGTTTATATTGTTTTTTTTTTGTTGTTGTCAGTTGGCGCTTTCGCGATATGCGCTTTTTATAGTTTTGGCAAATTGCTTTTGACGCTTTATTTACGGCCTCTTATTGTTGCTTTGTTTTCATAGACAGTAGGCCTTTTGGACACCGAGCGCGTGTAAGCGTTGCTGATGATGTTTTGTTGTGCCTTTAGCTGCTAATTGTTGCTGTTGTTGTTTTTGCTTTCAATTTATCGTTGCTTGCTACGTGTTATGCTTGTTGTTGGGCAATTTTTGTCATTATCCAACACTAGGCATACACGGTTGTAGATAATTAGTTAGCTGTTGTTATTTGTTGTTGTTGTTGGCTATTTTATTGTATTTTTATTGGCCTGCTGTTTATTTGATTGTTTTTATTGTTCTTACGTTGTTTATTATCTACCTTTTGTCACTCGACACGCACTGGCCCGTCTGTAATGCCACGCTCACCGGTGCGTATACGTAATGCGTAAATGTGAGTTAAATGTGTGCGCGACCATTCACATGCAGCAAACTAGCGAAAAATGTGAACGAGTGAACTGTGTAATTTTCATATTTAGTTGCACAGCGGGTGGTATTGCGGATGGTGTTTGTTGTGTTTTTTTTTCTTTGTTGTTGCACTTGTGCGGTTTTTATGTGTTTTACACTGTGTTTTCAAGGTATTTTTTTATTCAACGCCTTCAACTGAGCACAAATACGCATATATTCGCTTATGTGCTTTATATTTTCCTCTAATAATTTTCACACTCACACTTCAAATCACACTTTATAAACTTATGTATGTTTTGTCGAGTTGTAATTTACGCACACCTGCTCGCCATGCTGTAATCCTTGGACTGTTGTACCCAATTAGATGTCAGCACTTGACCCACTCGCTTTTTGCCCATATTTTTAAGGAACATTCAGCAAAAAGGTTCGAAAATATTTTCACTAATTTTACTTTAGTTCTTATATATATGTATATGTGTGTTTAATGTTTTTAATATATAATATTATTGTATAAACCGATATGTGTTTTTAGTTGATTTATAATCATTTAGAGACATGTAATTTGTTTTAGTTTAGTGGGTGTACTGCGTACAAGCGGTGAAACTGCAAATAGAAAAATGAAAAATAAATTGGATTTCAGTTGATTTCAAGTTTCTCAGGAATTGTGCACTAAAAATTGATTAATGTTTACAATTTTTATTGGAATAATATGACAGATGCAGTTAATGTTCTTTGGATTATATATTATTATTTATTTTTAGGAATTTCAATAATTTACAAAAAAAAATTTAAAGCAAATTTCACAACACAAAGTTATTGGCAGCAACTGTGAAACAGATTAAAATTTGGAGAAAATTCTGTTGTCTTGTAGTGTAGTAGAAATGTACGGTGTCTTTGTTTTAAGCGCATGCTGACATTCCTCTATGAACTATTCTAAAAAGGTTTTGTACGGGTCTTTGAGATTTTGAGAAGATCTAGATCTTCTGTGATTGTTTTGGCATCTGTCTCTTACGGTCAACATTTTAAGCTCTTAGCATTCACATACTTATAAATTTTTTTTATTATTTTTTTTTTCATTTTGTACATAAATAATTTTACTTCCATATTAATTCTACAGTCAAGCGGCAGTTGAGGCTATCCATAGCCCCAGTACAAAGTCTCAATGGGATAGGTTTAGCAAGCAAGCAAAAACTAGACTCTCAGCAGGCAACTCGGTTAATATTATCTGGGTACCTAGGCATATAGGAATAGAAGAAAACGAAAATTCAGACGGGCAGTTAGCCCGCTCGGGAGCAGCTGTTAACATAATTATCCCAAGCTGAACAGACCATTCAGCTCCTTCATGGGTTGTTTGAAACAGTGGAGCCGAGAGGAAGACATCAGGTCTCGGAACGCTAACAACACACAAAAATATAATATAATATTGTAGGGGTCCTCACAGGGTACCTACTCTTAAGATTCCAATTTCTGAAAATTGGAACAGTGGATTCGGCGGAATTCATGGCATGCGCGGAGGACAACAAGATGCTGGAACATTATCTTTGCGAATATCCAGCCATAAGCCGGGTAAGACATGATATATTACACGGCTCTTAATGCTTCAATTTAAGAAACATTGAGCAGCTGGTGTGGAAAAAAATTTGGTGTTTTACCAAATCTACCTAGTTGATGGATAAGGCTTAATTTGGCTATCACCTGGGAGCACAACAGGCTTAAAGATTGTTTAAGTGCGGCCGCCTGCGGTCTTCTGCGCGTTCCTTTTCAAACAACCAATCAACTAAGATTTTTTTAGTTACACGTTTAAATAGTGCTTACTAATGACACGGTATTGCCAACCATAATTATAAATTTCTATTTAAATGGGTATAAGAAGCATATTTTCTTTTGAAAACTATTGGAGTAATGCCTTAAAATACAAGTCCGCTAATCTGTAAATACAACCTCAAATTAAGGCTGGGAAAACATTTCCACTTAGCCAAAAAGTATACCAAAATTATTCCAACTTAATAATTATTGTTATTATCGCCTGAGCTATTTTGAGAACAATTTGGCTCACCTTTCTTCTTCTTAGTTGACAACCAATTTCAAACAACAAGTGAAGCAAACAAACTACAACCTTGTACATGTTACACCTGAATACTTTCTGATGTCTTTATTCACAAATATTTAATAAACTCTTTCCTTCTAAGAATTATTGCCTTTTTTTGACGTTTATGATGAGTGTTCTAATTTTATTTGTCGAGAGGGTCATTTCAGGTACTTCTCAATTATCTACTAATATAACTACTAAATAACAAATAGCAAGAATTTATTTCAAATAGCATTTCAAAACTGTCATTATTTTGAATATAGAAGCTGGTTTCATGATATAAAATTGCCTTCAACCTCGATGTTATGACTGTCAGAACCAAATTTTGAATGGAAAGTTTTCACGATCGCCACCAGATTTTGCGGAATTTATCACTAGCATAATGATGGTAATTATGTTTCGCAGCACCATAAGAAAGAAAAAGGATATTATGAACTGAAATCCGACCAGATCAGCTCTGATCCATAACCCCACAAAGTCCACAACAATTAGAAAATCTTAAAATCTTAAACATTTTAAAAATATTGGATGGGTTTCCGCCCTCTGAAAGGTTTATTGTACATATCTCCCAAACCATTTTAGCTAAAATAACCAAATTCGTATAGCAATAAATCGCTTAAGCACCTCTACCGACGGTGTGAAAATGGATGAGTCGCCAGCAAAACTACTATTTTGTACTTATGGCATCTAAACTGTGCGGATTCTACACTTTCAATGCCCCTAAAGTTGACCTGCCGTGTCTAAAGCCATGTTGTTTAGGGGAGAGTCCTCCAGCTTAGTTGATGGCTGCTTGGAGTCTGGGCTTAAGTAGCCTTTCATAAAGCTTTCCCGCTGCCCGAGCCCGAGCATGCATAGTGGACGGTATGCTAATGACAAGTTGGGATCACCTTTTCTCTTACTGATTAGCAGCCGTTGTTTTTACCAAGGTTCAGAGAATATTCCGGCATCGAAGCAGGCGTTGTACATATTCAAAAATACTGCAATTTTTTTAAGGATTTCCCGTCCGAGCCGGGTGGTTTATTAGTCTTTAGCTTGCCGGTGTTCTGGAGTATTAATCCTTTTTTCATGGTTAAGTCAGGTGATTTTGCTCGTACTCCGAGCTTCTTCATTAATATTTTTTACTCATCCTCGCCTAGTACCTCCCATTTTTTCTTTTTGCTATCGTCGATGGCGTGCTCATTGTGATATAGAACACTATTACTTAACGCCTCAAAAAGAAATTTATTTCTGATGCATTGATATATATATTCCAAGATTTATATAAGTCAATACATATAGTATTAAAAAATACATTTGATTTGTTAGAATTTAATAAATTCATCACTATTTCAGTTCCTCCACACACGCTGAAACGCTACATCGGCCAGTGACGGAAATTGCCACAATCACATAACTTGTACTATGTAATATATATAGCAATATATGTAAATATATGCTAACACTTACATACATATGGTGCCTTTACATAAGCATTTATTCGTCGCAATAAAAAAAGTTGACCTAGAAAATGGTCATAAACACATATACCTATAATAACAACGACCAGTCGCTGCACTTGTGTTGCATACCCTCAGGCGAAGTGGCTGCAAAAGCATACTAGCATCTATAGAAACTCGCAACTTGAATGTGTTTGTATGTGCACCACGTTGCACGCATGTGCATTAGCTTTAGCATTCCTGTATTGACAGGAGTGCGATTGTGGAGGAAGCTCATAGAAAAATACACAAAAAAAACCACACGCGGTTAAATGAAAAGCATATACACGTATTAGTAATTGCATTTAAATATTAGGGTGGAACGAATTTGACGTAAGTGAAATCAAAAAAGTGTTATAAAGTGAAAGCAAGTGGTTAATGTTTGAAATCTAAATAGTTTAAATAAAAATGTATGTTATTTTCCAATAAAAATGACACCCCAATGACACTTGCCTGATAATGATCGAAACCTTAGCCTTAACAATACGATTAGCTGCTCTTTCGAGATTAGCTATTATACTTTGTGATTTATGTGAGATTCAGCTCATATCCACATATCCTTTTGTTATAATATTTGTTTTGTACTCCGCTTAATGGACAAATTCTTTTTCACACCATAACAGAGGTATGTAACCACCTATTTACTAGTTTATATGTATATGTTATGTATGCAAAACTATGTAGCTTCAAAATCGGAAAAATTGCATTCAACGTGTGTTATAGTCTTCTAGTATTCATTATATAAGTGCTCAGGGTGATGAGCTAAGTCGATTTAACCATGTGCGTGTGTCCGTCTGTCTGTCTGTTTATACGCGAACTAGTACTTCAGTTTATGGCATATCGATATAAAGTTTTGTACAGGTCCTTTTCTTCTCACGAAGCTGCTCATTTGTCATAAACGCCGGTATCGGACCACTATAGCATATAGATACAGTACAAACTGGACGATTAAAATCGTATCCTTGTATGGAAAACTTTTTTTATTTTACAAGGGTTATTGCCCAAAGGAACGGCACAATCTCCGAAGAAATTAATGAATAAGAGTGTTTCTGCTTCAATAGACATATTTCTATACCATCACGACGAAGTAACGATTTCAAACCCCAAATAATTTTTCTACAAGGTACTGCTTGTCAAACTCTATATTTAATTTTTATACTTTTACTCGAAAGATAATCCAGTTGGTCAAATTATAAAGGTCTTGCGAGCGGCAGTACTCAATGCAGAAAAATTGCTCATTATTTGAGTGAGTCTCAAAGCTTAAAGCGAATATCGAAAATATTTCCACTATGATTACAATAACCGCTCTTAAGTTTGTAAACATTTTGGTCATTATTGGGGATAAAAAGAAGTAAAAAAATACCACTTTTTCCTGTTCTTCTCAAAATTAGTAAATAAAAGTTGAAACGTTAACTTGAAGCTGCTTAAAAGTAAAAAAAATTACGATTATATTTTAGAGTAGAAAGCATATAGTTTATAAATCGGCAAAACTAGTCAAACCAACCAAACCGTAATGATGTGGACGTAGAGTAACTGAGAAGCCTTGAATGCACAAGCAAACATTTACAAAACGATATAAATAAAATATCTATTTAGCATGTTGGCAGCGCGAAGAAGAAGGCATTTAACATCCAAATATGGAGTGCATTCATGTTCTAATATACAGTTGTCTTGGGAATGCACACTTTCAAAACTGTTTTGGGCAACCGAGAACTCTTGCGGAACACAGCTAGTATTAAATTAATTTAAAGTGTATACATATGTAGGTATGTACACTTTCGATTTAGAGATTCAAAACTTTATGATGCTTGACATTTTTAAACTTAACTCGTTAATAGCAAAGTGAAAATAAGAGATCAGTATCCATATTGTGTACAGTGGAACTGTACTCACATCAACCAAAATAACCAAAATCCAAACTTTTCACTATTCAACTCTAATATTCGCATATCCACCAACAAAACAGCAAAAAACGTATAATCTTAATCAAAAATTATACCAAAGCTCACTGTAAAAAACTATGAAGAAGATAAAAATGCAGCACGGAACGCCCTAAAAGCATATTTTCTATACCGTACGAATGCAATTTGAAAACAAAAACTACTTAAAGCACACATGGACGAAGGAGAAAGAGAGTCGGAGAGACGAAATGAGTGTGATAAAGTAGATAATTGAGAGTGAGTGTGAATATGGTTGCGTTAGCTGATGAGACCGAGGACATCCTAACGGATATCGCATGATAATTTCCATTACAATAAAAGTGTCACAAACGTGCTGGCATATATAAGATAAATGCGAATAAACTCTCACACTTACATACATTACATGTATGTATATTTTATATATGTATATGGTATATGTGGGAAAGACATTTATGGACAGGATGAATGTACCAGCAATCGCATTCAGAATGGCACATTAAAGCTAAGATCTACATATATACATACATACATATAGTTAGTATAGCTTATGAACGCATGGTGCGCATATTTCAATGAAATTCAAAGCAAACACAAATATAGCTAAAGAAGAACGCGCAGAATCCCTGCAAGCCTGCATATATAATACGAGTATAAGGAACAGTATGTATAATATATATATAAAGCACATGAGCAGAAGTGCTCTCAATCATTTATTAATTGACTAAACAAAATTTTTTCACATATGAAGTACACATATCCCACAGTGCCTAAGTATTACTCTAAAATCATGCTTTTGCCTTAGGGAATATATTTCGTAGAGCACGCAAATCTTACAAAACTGCACTTAGAGTCCAGAAATTCTAAATACCCATTCACATACAACGTTCGTGGCTTTGCGTGACAGTGAATACTGAAACAACGAAGCGCAGAAAACAAAGGGTATGTCGTAATGAACGCTTTGCTTACTGTGTTTCTTTCTGATAAAAATGGCGACTGTTGCTTACCAAAGCATAAAACGAAAAGAGATGCCGAACATTTTGCTTGGCTTCGCGTCGAACACTTTTTATGCAAACGTACTCATACTAAAGCGTACATCGAACTTTTTTGTCAAAACAAATGTCTAACGCAAAGCGAAGCAAAAGTGCTACCATATATGAACTGGCCATAAGGATTCAACTTCATAGCAAATTTTTTGATATGTTTGCTTAAAATGCCGTATTCAGCAAGCATTCTTTCCAGCTGAATAAGTGCTGAAAGCGAAGATAACTGAACAAATAAAATTTACATAAAATTTTAAGCCACCATACTCCGTATTTCCATTTAATCCATATTTATTTCTTTCGTAAAAAAATTGTTTGGTTTGCTTTCCGATAAATCCATGTTATTTTCAAATTAAGTTTCGAAACATAACCCCACTGAAGAACTATTCAACTCTGCTAGAGATATTGATCAAAACATAGCGAATTCAAGGATATAATGACAAATGCAGCTGTCTTAGACTACGTTCACACACGAACTCTGTTGTCGCTCATTATTGGCAAATTGTCTCTTGGAGTCGCTCGTTGCGTTCACGCGAGCGACACGAGTTCGCCAACTTCATCGGGACAATTTTCTTCAATCGTTTTCATATTACATTATTCACTTGTACGAGATGCACGCAACATTTTTGATTATCTAATTTTTATCTTCCTACACCCTTTTCTAAAATGTTTCTTTTCTATTATATTTGCATATTACATGCTAAAAGTAGAAAATCAAATTCAAATTGTCGATCATATCTTAAATATTTATTTGAATCCGAGCGCAATTGCAACAATGGAAAGACTTTTAAATTGAAAAAGGAATGCCGAACAAAAATACAAAGCGTGAAATCCGATCACGAGCGGCACGGTTCTTTCGACTTTCCTAATTGCGGCAGAGGATGTCCTAAGAAGCAGGGGCAGTAGATATAGTGGCTGCCAAAAAACGACTGCATGATGAGATTGCCAAAGATGTTATTCTCTTGGCTAACGAACCAGTACAGGAAATATGCAAGTCGCTAAAAACGATACACAATGAAATTTTCGAAAGAGCTGATAACGGATTAGTGTGAAATGGAATGCCTTAAGGACGTGCAGGATCGAAAAGATCGAAGGAATAAGGCTTATTTAGTACTCATCTCAGATATTAAGGAGCTTCGCAGTTCAAGTGACTAGATGAAATATCAAAATTATATATCAAGTCTCACTTCAACTTCATATAAGGTATGTTGTAACTTTTGCCTCGAATTAAACTGAACCTTCATCTGGCATTACAAAGAACTCGTCGGTCTGTGTATGGTAGTGTATGGCATGACAATAAGCCAGTATAACCTAATCTAAGTGAATAAAAAAATATCGTATTTGATGCTAAGACCAAAAAATGCGCACAGTGTTCTTGCAATGCACTCTTGTGTGCTCATGTTTCTTTATCCTGGTGCTAAGGTTCGCCATAGTACCCAAATAAGCGGCGTAAGGTACGAGTATTTAATTACTCAGACATAATCTTAGCGAATATACTATAAACTTACACGACGTTCTCTTCGCTTTTTTTTACCACTGTTTCTTTTCAAGAGAGAAATATACGTATCACTTTCAAAATGTTATTCCAAGGGTTACACGTGGTTACCATTAAGTGATGGTTTGATGTGGAGTTTATTGTAAAGGCATTCCTCCTCTTCAGTTCTGTGAAAAATGGCTTAAAACACGTTCGAAAGTGCACCAGCAAGACGTTTTAGAAGACGTGGACAATACTTTCTTGAATGAAAAGCATTGGATCTTCCAGCAAGATTCGGCGCCAGCACACAAAAACCACCCAGTAGTGGCTTAGAAGCAAAATTCCTGGTTTCATTGGTGCTGAAGTACAGAGTTGAATTCATTGGATTATAACAAGTTTCTGGTCAGAATTGTAGAACATTGGCCTGTCGAATACCTCATAGAAATTTGAAGAGTCTCAAAAAATCGTTGTTCATCAATACCAATAGAAACTATGCGCGCCGCTATTGATCAATGGCCGAATCGTTAAAGGTTGTGTGAAAGCAAAGTGTGACAATTTTAAATAACATTCTGTACATCGCTCATTTAATATATGCACAACCAAATATTTGCTTCATTTATATTTTTATAACAAGCTAAACTTGTAACAGAACTTATGGCAGGAATAAGTATAAATATCCCTGTGAGATTACTATTACCTTGTCAAAATTCCTAACAATTTGAGTTGAACCAAAGAGCAGATTTTGTGAGTAGTACTCGCTTTACCGTCCCAACCCAAACATATAGCAATATAAGAAATAATATTGAAACCAAAAAAACAACGAACTACACCACCACATATACACATTTCTTCAAATTAAATCCCGGAAGTAAATTACCGAAGAATCACACAATGCAAACGCAACCAAAAAAAAAATAAATAAATAAATAAAAAAACAACTGCAAGATGTTATAAAACGAAAACCTTTAAATCTATTTTCATAAGAATATTTTGCACAAAGCATATCCCAAATGGCATGGCAAGTTGCAGCCAATAACAATACCAAAAACCAACGGTACCAAACTCAACAAACCGAAAGCCGAGGTGACCACCTTGAGTACCTCGCTTACGCTATGCTGGCGCACACACAATTTCCATTCAGTTGCTTGGGGAAATTTAAGTTTTAATTGAAACACAAACAACAACAAAAACAGCAATAGCTTATAATATACAACTTTTTATATCATATTCATATGATTGTTGTAACTATCATTGTGCTCAAACGTGTTGTTGTTGTTACTGTTGTTGTTGCAACAGCAAGTTAATGTGCATTGCACCACGAAGGACACTCTCGAAGGAGGGAGCAGCGCATAGATAAGTACGAAGGTTTATTTGTATGTATGTATGTTTGTGTGTGCGCATAAAACGTTCAAAGCGGAAGCAAAACAATTGAAGAAGCGCAAGCACAAAATGTGAACTAAATTTACGGTAAAGTGGTAAATATATTCAAAATGCATCAACACAAAAATGATAATTCAAGAAAAGTTGCTGGCAATGGATAATAATAGACGAAGAGATTTAATAGAAATTACTTACGAAAAACAAAAACAATGCCATATTACTTCAGTTTGCGGGACCATAAAACGGCCACAGTCGAAAATATTTCAGGTGCAATCGAACTTTTTTACTTTGGCACTTTGAGGCCGTTGGAAAAAAGTCAGAGCAAATGGTTGGCAAAGCTGAAACCACCACTGAAGATGCCAGTCAATAAAGCAAGGCAGAGTAGTGGCAGCAACAAAGACAATACGAAGTAAAGGCGACGACAAAAATGGGCGAAGAAACTAAAACCGCATGAAAAGTTATCGAAAAGCGAGAAACTTTGGATTTTTTTACTACACGCTAGATATATGTACATATATAAGTGTGTGTATGTATATATAACAAATTAAGCTATGTATGCTTGTGTGTGTGTGTGCGGAAGCGGGAAAAAATTTATAACTGTCATTATGCTGGACTTGTAAAGGCCACAAGCGCACACAAATTCACGCAAAGTTGAATATATGTATATCATGCATATACTTCCATATGTATGTGTGAGTGCATGTGTGTGTTTTCAATTGTCCATCCATCCTTCAGGTCGTTCATATCGTCAAAAACTTGGCCATATTGTTTGAATACAGCAGCATCGCCACTTTCGCAGATGAGTACTACGATAAACCGTTATTGTAACGTACTCGCACTACATAATGGCAGTTGTCCTCGATAGGTCGTTGTTAGTTTGTATTATATATATATGTATGTATGTATATGTGTAGGCACATTCATGCATTTTGTTGTATACAGTGGTGGTAGTAGTTGTAGTCATAGTTGTTGTTGTTGTAGTTTTAGTTATAATAGTAGTAGTAATAGTAGTAGTAGAAGTAGTTAAAGTTGTATATGTAGTAGTGTCAGTGTAGTTGTAGTAGCTGAGCATAGTCGAAAAGGCGCATATGGTCGCAAGTGCGTAACGGTATTGGTAGTGGTGTGGCTAGTGATGGTTGTTGTTGTTGCTTTTGTTAGTATTGGCATTCATAGTAGCACAACTACACACAGCTACACTACACTACAACAATAACAGTTACGTGCACACTACACTCCCATTCTCTTCCGCCTGCTAATGCCACATTAAGAGCTTGATAATTTATATAATAAACGTATATTTTTGTCCACAAATGGACAGTTGATGCTTATTACATTTTTGCGCTTTGTTTTGCAGCGCCTTGATAGATACGTATGCATATTGCGGCACTCCTTCAACACCCCGCCTCATCGATCACGCTACCTCTAGCGGTCTGCTGCACAAGAGCTCCCGTTAGTTGTTGGTAGGAGGCGTATTTTTGGACAGATCTGCTCGGCCAAATAGCAATGCTTGTACACGACCTTGCTGTGTCTGTGTGTTTGTGCGCCCACCCTAACCCGAAAATTATGTGCCTGTTTGCCACACTTCTACACGCTGCCATACCCATCACACTTCACACACAATTTCGCCCGTTGTCCTCAGCATTGCGTATGCCACGCCACATCGCTACCCGCTAGCTCCTTTACACGCTTACCACTGCTTTTTTGTGCTTTTGGTGTGAACAAAGCAACAGCTTCAGCGCCATTAAAATAAAATATCTTTATTTTATTCCG
>NW_021678078.1:2339894-2392903 GCF_001188975.3 Bactrocera oleae
TAAATTATTACCCACAATGGCAATATGTAATACGCACACACACACACGCGCATATGCAACGGTGGCGCTAAAGTATCATACACGCATTTATTTGTGGCACCGTTACATATGCACATTGTCGACTCCTTTTTTAATCCTTGAAATGTCAAAGCATGAAATCAATTATAATGCAACGACTCATTCAGTAGTAAGTAAGTAAGTATCGAGCATTCCCGAACGCGCGCCTTTACGCACACATAACTATGGTTGTGTGTGTGTGCGTCTGCATTGAATCCCACTCCAAATTGCGCACTCTCGGAGTGCAGCGCTCGCATGTAAGGACACTCGCTCGTACGTGCTCTCACTCCTATCTGCTCTCGCTCGTATGCGTTCTCCCTCGTAAGCGCTCTCGTTAGTAAAAAACATTGCGCTCTCACACAATGTGTAGTAAATATGTTTACACACTACTGCCGTCCCACTCGCACTAAAGTTAACTGTTAATACATTTCTTTTTTCTGTCTCTCTTTCTGCACACCTAACTTCGCTCACGTGCTTGCGCGCGTTTAGCTGCATCACCCTCATTATGCATTCGCTCTCACCACTATACTCGCTTTTTATTTTACCGTTGCGCCTCTGCATCTCCGAAAATCCGCATGCCAAAACAGTTTACTTCCGTTTTCGCCGAATATCTGTGAAATATTCGAAAATGCCAAATTTCGAATGTTTTTCATTGAACGCGTACTTTTTCATTTCATGCTTGCTCCCTAACTTGTTTTCAGCCCTTGGGGTTTGAAACTTACAACCCTCCCCACAGTCAATATATTACGAATTGTTTATGTACCTTTGTGTGTGTGTGTGTGTGTATGTAATTGTGGCATACACTGTCAGCACAAAGCGGCGCGCCTCTGTTCTTAATGGGACACCTGCCAGCACCAGCCCCTTGCAAGCATACCCCCACCGGCCGTTCGGCCCAGAAGCAATGCCTGACTAACGGCGGGGTCGCGGTTGGCGCTTACGAAAAGAAGCCAGCGTAGACGAAGTCGAGTATGTCGTGTTGGGCTTAACTCGCAAACACACTTATGTGTTTGTATGTATGTGCATGTCCGTTCCCTTGGCTTTGTTGCCTGCCAACCCGAAAACATTGCTTTACTCGCCCGACGCATAAGAAATTGTGGTGTACAGAGATTTTCTCATTCGGAATTGTGGGGCTGCACTGCAGCAGCAGCAGCCGAGTAAAAGAAATGAAACGATATGTATGAAATATATATGAAACGACGAAAACGACTTACAATTCAATGCTCCAGCAAAATTTCCACACACAAATTTTCATATGTATTCACATCACTGCCGAAAGATATTTATTTCGAAAATTAATGGCCTTTTTCATGCTTCACACACATTCGTATTTTCTGCTCAACTTTTTTCGCGTTTTTGTTAAATGAATTTCGCTTTAGAAATTTAATTTCATTCCTTTCGTTGTTCCAATTTACAATTCACTTTTCACACTCGTTTCACATTTTTTGGTGATTTCGAAAATTCTAGCATAAAAGTACTACAATATTACAGTTGAAATTGCTCTACTACACGCTTTACAAAACCAGAGCCAAAGCGAGTAAATGCCGAAAAAAAGTTAGACGTTTTAAAAACGAATTTCACTATCCTTCCACACGTTTTCGTGTTGAAAATCGGCTAAATTTCACTTCGTTGCACATTTCCAATGCGTTTTCATGCATTGATTTCGGCCTTTTCACAATCTTTTATTCAACTAGCGTGAAATTTAATTTTTCCTCTTCACCAAAAAAAAATCACTTGGTTGTGCTTTGCTGTGCTGTAGTGGTATGATATGTGCTTAGGTGTCACGTTCACTGCGTTTGACCAGCGCCTCAGTTCGAAAAGGCTTCCATTCGCGAGGGGTTTACGCACCGTACTAAATGAGAATCGCATTACGCTGCTGTGTGGCATAAACTCACATTCAAAGCAATCGCCGCTCGTCGTTGGCGCTTACCCTCACACAAACCGTTTGCCGCACACATGCACCGTTAGTCGAATTCCGCAACACAAGCGGCGCTGTAAAACGAACTTGCTCGCTCTATTTTGTCCACCCAAAGACAATGGTGGAGAGCATTGGCTCTTGTTTGAGCAGAGATTACAGTTGTTATTCGAAGTCGAAGAATATTTGCCAGTGTTGATATTCCTTATGTTTTAATTAAGGTTATTCAATTAATTTTAATTATTAATTTTAATACGCTCTTAACTTTATAATAATTTAATTCATAAAGGTTTGCAGAATCGTAAAAAAATATATAATTGTAATAATTATTTGCAGCTGATCTTCGAATCCGTCCAAGTTTTCAAATTTCCATAATAAATTTCGCAATAAGAATTATACTTTAAACAATCACCGATCAAGCAACGTAATCGGGAAGAAAGTGCGATGTGATATTATATATATAATAATGAGAATACATAAAATACATTTTTATAAAGTTTACTAGCAAACAGCAAAATGGGCTCCTTCTAAACTTGGTTATATAAGTAATATTGCCTATAAGATATGCCATATCATGTCTAAACTTAGTCGAAAGTGGACAAGAAGCCCCCAGGTATCGAACATGTGGACCCCCGTACCTACTCAGTCAACTTTTTACCGACTAAGCGCTTTGAATCTACCAGAAATTTCTTGTCGCGACAATATTCATTTTGGCTATCTCTCCTGGTTGTCGAGAGCACGACTGCCGATATTTTTTAGTCTCAGTCTTGCAAAAGCTGAACAATGGAGAAAAAAGTGCTTGTATGTTTCAACCTCACCTTCCTCCATACAACTTTGATAATTGGCGTCCGATAAGACATTTACCCTTACCGCATGTGAGAAGATGAACCTTGCTGATAGCAATTAGTTCAGTAGATTTTCTACGTTCTAATCTAAGCCAGAAGAATCTCGCTATTTCTAGTGAGGACAGACACTCCTTGACTAACTTTAAGTGCACAGTGGGCGAGCTCAAAGCTAGTATTGCCGCTCTACTGGCGAAATAAATGTTCACTTCCGAGAAAGAAGCTGCACTTCTGAGCAATACATCTACTGCTGCCTTAATAGCAGGCACTTCCTGAAAGACACAGCAGTAATACAGTAGGCCAGAACTAAACTTTACGAAGAGCTCCTTGCTGAAAACTTCCCTCCGTCGGTCGACACATTCGTGATTCTAACAGCGCTACTGCCTTCCTTACTCTGTCCTTAATGAAGGCTAGGCCGTACCTCCCAGTTGGACATCACGTTGAGGTATCCTCGAGTTAGCTCGTCGACGGTAGTAATAAATTTTCCTTTTACAATACAATAAGAGCAATGTCGTTAGCTTATGCTATCATCCGACAGTAACGCTATTCGGATTCTTTCAGTTAGCACTTATTGCAGGTGCACTACCCCTCACCGCTATGACAGTTCTGTCGCTTTGTCACAAAAGCGACATAATTTGGGGTGCTTGGGGCTCGACTCCACCTCAATTTGTGCGAGGACCTTAATAACAGTCTCCGGTCGCACATTATTGAAGGTCCATGACAACACTGAGTGCGAGGCATTTTAGATCGGCCTGCCTTTACTATAGGCATACTGAGCTCTTAGCAGTTTGCTTTAGCTTTGCTTGCAGCCAATTCTGAGATTATCAAATGTTGGGTTACACCCGAACTCAGCTCTTTCTTACTTGGCTTTTAATAATGTTTATTTTAATTTTATTTTTGTGTGTTTTGTTAATCTCTTTATACTCATTATTTTACAAATCAAGTTCCTCCGTTGTACCTAATGCAATTTAATTAAAAGTTAATGCACTGCATATGTGTTCACTAATTAATTTTAATAACCTTATCAATGTCCATATTTAGTGAAAATTCTAGTTTGTTTGTATGTGATTGATAGTGGTAGGTGTTATCAGGCAAAGTAATTAATTGCCTATATTTGAACTTTTTGTGGTTTCAGTAGCGGATTCAGACGTTTATGCTTGTGAAATGTATTTAATGAAATCCAAAGTAAAATAAATAAATGATTTCAACAATATTTTATACATGTTAATTAAATATTATTGTAACTTGGAGCTCAAGGCGAGAATATTAGCTTATGAGATAAGAAAAAATTTAAAACTTTACGGTTTATAAATACGTTATAAACCTGATATCAACATATAACTTGATAAAAGTTATGAATCACTTAATTAATATAAATTTTCATTTTTATCTTTTTGGCTTTAAAATATGTAAATGCTCGAGGCCACTCTGTATGCTGCGCCGAAAACTGTCATACCGACAACAACAGGTCGTGTTTAAGATGGGTTGTGAACTCTGCTAAGGTTGCTAAGGCAGTTGAAGTAGAGAAATGATAATGCAGTTAGCATGTAGCGATTATGAGGAATACATAATGGTCATTAAATGATTCCGTTGTAAATTTATAAACAATGATAAATAAAACAGTTGTTTGAAGATTCCTTATATACCAACCATATATATGGGATAAAATTAACTACAATGGTGGCACACATTACAATCGGTATTAAGAGCTGTGAGAATAATGGAAATTTAAACTATCTGTAAAAATTTAGCACGAAACTGTGTTAACTGGCAAGTTTTTACAAATACTAAATAATACTTATAAAGAGCGTTTTTAAATAAGAAATACTGATATCCTTCGAATTCACCTCCACTGTCTGCGAAAAACAGGCCATATATATTAGTCTGTAGGACAGTCTTATTTTATCAGAGTACCATACCAAACCCTCTCGGATATGCATTTTTGTTTTTATCGAAGTTGCTTTCGATCGTATTTCACACGCTAATTTGTGTAGTTTTGCCTAACGCTGACAACGCCTCATATCAGGTGAATACAATTCTGGAGCGGATTAATCACTGCCCAGACTTACAATTAGTTAGTGGATTGCCGTCAAACCTTAATCTAATTCGAGAATACAAAACGATTGCATTGCAAACTAGAGAGGCTGGATTTGTAACGGTTCTATAGAGCTCAAGAATAGTGATTATTGTATAGTTTAATTTCTTTTTTTAACTCAAGCAAATTGACGTCCCGGGGAACTGAATATTCTTATAGTGAGTAAAAAACCAGATATATTATAATTTTATGTTTTAGGTATATTATATTCTATGGTAATTCTCAAGTAGGTGCAAGCCTCCTCAAAAAAAGCCTTGCCATACAACTTGATTCTTTGCCATATGAACCCCTTTGCTTGCTTGGTCGGCATTTTTACAATTTTTTGTTGGTAAAACAGCAGTGGACTCTTCATTTTTGTCTCTTGGAGGCGTTCTTAAAATTTTAGAATTCCTCCAAAATATCTGGTGTACACCCCGTACTATTTTCAGAGGCCATACCGCTGCTAGAAAAGAGTTGGGAACACTTGTCAGTGGATATGTGTAGTCTTCTGCGCTAAAACCTTGCTTGTCATTTCATTGACTCAACTCCAAAAGCATAAGCAAAAGCAAAACCGAAAAAGGAGAAACGCAACGGAGAAGCAGCTAATTGATATTTTAACAAATTTGCCGCGAAAAAGAGGCAGGCAAGTCACAAACAAAACTATTTTTTTATAACGGTGAAAATCTAGTAGCAAATATTCTAAGACCTCAAAGAAACACGTCCAATTCACTCAGTCATGAGGTGTGCTGTTTAAGAGATGTAGGTGATCGGTTCGATTATGATTGTACAAGCCTCGATGTATATGAGCTCTTTAAAATCTTAATATATGAAGTGGCCAAATGCAGTCAAAATAATTCTTCGAGTAGAAATCTGGATTTACTAAAGCTGAAGGTAATTTGTTAACAATTAAGAGATATAATTTTAAAATTGTAATAATCTAGGTTGCATTGATGAAACCCACATTATAATTGTTCCGCAAAATCTAGGAAACACGACGACATTGATAGAAAATACAATATGAGCTTATGTCTGAAAGATGTTTGTGACGAGCGAAAAATATCAGTATTTGTGTAGGCTGCCCAGGATCAGCTAAAGAGAATCGTGTTTTTTGAAACTCGAGCAAATACAACAGTCTTCATGCACTTTGTAAAGATGATCTCGAATTTTGTGTGAATGGAGCTGCCGCAACATAAGAGGGTGCCGAGGAAAATGTTCAAACTACACCAAATTTAAGAGCAAATGCAGTAAGGGTCTAGGTGGTTGTATTAAGACAAATATTTAGACATTATTATAGAAATGCTATTAGTTAGTTATATATTAATAACAATTTACTGAAAGAATAAATAACAATTCAAATTCCATTCAAATTGCAGAAACTCAATTAAAATTTATTATTTTTAATTATTACATAACAATATATCACATGTCATATTTAGTTATATTAATTTATGTAAAATCATTTTAATTTCTCTATTACTATTTTTAGCAGTTCCTGCTTCCTTCTATTTCACGCCTTTTCTGCCATGTTCCACTTGCCTGCTGTTTCGTCTTTTCCGAAGTATTCTCCTAAAACAATTTACTGCTCATACATCGTAAACTTTTTTGTAGATGTAATTAATTATCTTTTTTGTGGATTTCGGAGTTTTTTAAAAAACGAAGATGTTTTTAAATAATTATATTATCTGTTTATATGTATGAGTAAGTGGAAAGCGCTTCTTCTTCACAAACTTTTACACACAAGGTGCTTTCAACCACTGTACACGCCGAATTGCTACCTTCTTTCTGTGAGTAAATCGTCCAAGTCACTATCATAAAAAAATATGAATGAATAAATTGGCTCCATTTAGTTGAATATTAAAACTTACGTTACATATTTTGTTTATTGCGTCCAGTTTTTTTTTTGCGGGACCCAAGTTCCTCAGGCTCTAAATATATCCAATATATTAATTAAAATTTATTATAATAATAGTATAATTAATTACCTGTTTGAACTAGTTCAAAAGTACTAGGAGATTAATTTACTTGTATATTTGATTCTTCCATTGTAATTATTGTTCTATGTCTATTTTGTGAAATTTATAATAATTTTAAAAATCTAAATGTCAAAAAACAACATTAAAATATTCCTCCTAAATTCTGCAGGTTTTCCGTTTATTTGCTTCTTCTTTGTTACGCTGCTTGCGAGAGTAACTAGTCTATTTTCGCCTTTTTCTTCACCGTCACAGATAGCTACTAGTTCGCCAAACTAATCATTTTCAACTCAAGACTCTCCTACGGAACTACCAAATTAAGTATTACTTGGTGAGAGCGCGAAGACATTTTAAGTCTCCTCTACGGTACACTTAGTTGACAGCTTTTCATTTATCAGTGGTTTGATACAGAAGTGCTGTCAAATACACGTCGGACAGTATGAACTTAAGTCATGAATCTTTAATGGTAGCTTACAAACCACCCATGTCCACTTATTGTTTGGGCCAGGTGGTAATCCTGGTCTGGTTGTCCGGTATCAACCTATCGGTTCGCCGTTATTTGGATGAGATTTGCTAACATTGCTGCCACATTGATATGCTTTTGGCTCTCTCTTCTCTTTTCGCTCCCATAGACGGCTCTGATAACTTATGGTATATGCTCGCGCGAATCTTTTGCGTTGCATTCCTGGATATTATTCGGAAAACACTGATTACTCTTATTGCACAGCGTCTATTGGTCCAGCATATGATTTAATGTCTAGGGCGTGAATCTATATTAGTCATTTGCGCATAAAAATCGCCAGCTGGAACTCACGCAGCCTTTATTTCTCGATAAAGCGTGTATATGTTAAGTGTACTCCAGGTGCTCATTAAATTTGAGCCTTGAGTCCAATATTATTTCCAGATACTGTTGTGGCTGTTAAGTAATCGGACACTTCCCTATGATGACCAATATTATTTCTTCCACCATCTTAATGCTTATGAGCAGGGGTTCTACCTTGTGCTCAGCCAGTTCTAAACTCATCGAGAAGAACGATAGGTACATATTCTTTATGCCTTCATTGAATTTGTTCCATCGGCTTTCTGAATTGCTAACTCCAAGCGATTTCTCAATATGCTTTCGTACACTTTGCCAATCGTGTTAAACATGCAAAAGATCGATATGATAATGGTTTTTGCGGTGGCTGCTTTGGTTTAATAAGTAGAACCAATCGCTGTACTTTCCATCGGGATCGGGGAGTATCCCTGTTCACCCAATTTAGTTTAAAAGTCATGGCTTCCTTGGCTCTTTGGTATGCAATCTATTTCAGCCGGTTTGCTGCTTTTAATTTTTCCCGCTATAACCAATATTTCCTATTCTCTAACTAGCAGTAGTGGCTCTACAACTTCGGTTCGTGCCTTAATATAGAAAATGAAATGGTGTTTGGGAAATAATGTTTCATAAAAGATGCGCTTTTAAGTTTTTGCGTTTTATTTTTGAATTTCGACATGCAAATTTTGTACACCGTTAACCATGGGTATTAGTTTGCTTCCTTAGGGAGCTTTTACTGCGAGCAATGCCTGACTTCAGAAACTTCTTCTGACTTTTAAAGGTTGAGAGCTGAGGCACTGGGAAGAAGATAGCAGCTAACAAAGTATATGCCATGTCGATTTGCCCATGTTAAGCCAATATGACTTGGGAGCAAAATATAAAATATTGTTTTTCGCAGCACCATATTGCAGTCTTGCAGTTGGTAGCACTTATGACTTGGGTAGAAATCAAGACATCTTGATACACATATTCCTTGCCGTTAATCGAAAAACTATAAGTTGTTGTAATGAAGCTTCAAATCAAGGTACTAGAAACAACTGTGGTTTGTATATGTTTAAGGCATATATATCACAAACCACTAAAACTATATCAACCAAATATGCTGTGGACAAATCTTTCTGGAATCACCTAAGAAAGTATCGGCAAATCTGTAAAATATATCATTGAAGAATCTTTTCCCGATAATAACGTGGATCAAATCGAGTCCATATACCTGATATAAAAAAATTTTCTAATTTCCGGTTGATAGTATAGTTTATATATCGTTCAATATGTGTGTTATCATTCAGAAAACCTCACTTTCTAATAACAGTGTCCTTAAACCTAAAATTGATAACATCTGGTCATCCCTTCAGCTCCCATAGCAAAATTAAAATGACGTACAATATAAGTTACAGTTTAACGCCGAAAATTTATGAAATTGGACGACGAATTAGCCACGCTCCCATATACTATTTATATATAATGATTTTCGTTATTTAAAAAGACTTATACCCAATATGTGGGTTAGTATGAAAATATCTTCATCGAATTTAGTGTTCTTGAGTATACTTGAGTCTTCTCAAAAGTAAATGGAAATTTGGGATAGATTATTGTGTAAAGCAACAATATCCAAAAAAATTGTTCAGATCGGACCACTACCATGCTATATAGATGCCATAAAAACTGCGCCAACAAAATAAAATCCTTGTATGGAAAACATTTTTATTTGTGAAGGGTATTCTAGCTTCGGTGCAACCGAAGTAAAAGTTTTTTCTTGTTTTGAATAAATGATTAAACAAAGTGGCAACCTTCAGCGTTTTTTAAACCATCAGGGAATTACGCATTATCGTAAATAGAATCTAATTAGTTTAGTTTTCACATTAAGGGGGTATTCTAGTGTAGAATTAAAAAAAAACGATTTATTTTCAAAGTTTAACTATTAAGAATATGTCTACGGGAGGGTTTTTGAAAATTTAAAATATTTTCGGAGATATAGACATTTTACTGACCCGGCCTGCAAACTGGTTTGGCTGGGTCTAATCGAACAAAAGACTTTACGCGAAACTTTAAATGCGTTTTTCTCAGACTAGATTTCTCACGATTTCTCGAGTTCTACTGGACCGATTTACTTAAAATTTTCAAAGAAACTTCTTTATATATCTCTCTCGAGTATGTACTAGCCTCATTTCCAAATTTAAATTTTTACTATTTCTAAAAAAATACGCGAAAATAAAAAAAATGGTAAAAAAATTATTTTTTTTTGAACAGTCGCCATTTTGTCTGAATAATTTTTTTTTACCTATCGCTAGTTTATACAATTGCGACATCATTGCAGATTGAAAATCTGTTTTCTTTTTAATTTTAGACGACTAGGAGGGTTGAAATCATCACTTTATCAGCTGCCAGAATTTAAATTTTTAATTTTTTTCTGTACTCATAATAAAAAACTGATAAAAAAAATCGATAACAGAAACATTGATAGCCTTATTTTTACGACGATAAAATTCATATCTCTAGACTAGAACACCCCCTTAAGGCGCATTGATATAAATATTTTTACGTACACTCATATGTACATATATTTCCCTGACCAAGAAAACAAAGTTGTAGAATTTCTGGAAAACCAACAAAATTAAGAATTCCTGCAAGTTCAGTAAGATCTTAAGATCTCTATTGCTAGCCGCTGTTTGCAATGAAATTAAATTGCAACATGTTTTACTAGTGCTCAATTAATTTGCATGTTAAAGCAAATGTAAATATATAAAATTGTACGTACGTATGTATGTTTACGTGTGCATACAAAATCAACAATAAATAGCGCGCGAAATGATTAACCGACCGATGTGGTAGGTAAAAGCCCGATATGAAGCATTTAAGCGCTGCGATGCCAACTTTTTATTTCATTTTCACTAAACGTTCGGAAAAATTCCTTTACCAACTTGGCCAACGCCACAACAATGCGCAAGTGGAATTGAATGCACATACACACACACACACACACATGTACATATGTTCTTGTACGCACATGTTGTTGCTAATATTGTATTATACTTGTAGTATAAATAGTAGTCAAACTTGTAGCGGCGCGCCATAATGAGCTGCGCTGAACCGAGCCGAGTGGATGATGAAAAGCCGTTGCACGAAAGGTCAAATGCAATAAATTATGCCACTTAAAGCGAACAGCAGCAAAGGTGATCGGACAACTGGCCGCAACGTTGTTTAAACACATATGTATGTATATGTGTATTTAGCAAGTGTATGTAATATACATATATATGTATGAAAATGCGGGAATGTGTGCGAAAGTGAGTGTGTGTGTATGTGAGTTGTGCAAGGCGTGAAAAAGGGGCTGCGTGTCGGGTGAGGCCGTGTGTCAGATGTTCGCTGTTCGTTGAGTGGCATTAATTAGCTGTATAGGCGGACGTGTGGACGTGAGTGCTGTAGCTGAGGGCAGGGGGAGGTGTCGAAAGGTGAGCTGAGCACACACACGCATTTAAACCAAATAACCCATAGAAAAACTGCGTTTGCTATTATAAAAAAGTTGGGCCCCTTTCGCTACTATATTTGAACTGGTGCAAAAACATTCTGTGGGCAAATTGTGTTATACATACACATATTTATAAAAAAGAAGAAATCAAGACTGCTCTTTAATGAAAAGAGCGAATAATGAGAATTTCTCCTCAACTCATTTTAGGTATTACAATCGCATAAGTGAGTGCTTGCAAATGACCAAATTAAGGAAGTATATCCACTTGCAAGTCAGAAACGCCTCTTTTGTGATTGGAGACATTTTATTTAATAAAAACGTAAAAAATGTTCATTAACATAATTTAATGTACTTTCATAATTGGCGATTCATTTTGAAAAATTTTGAATTCTCTCGATTCGGTAGCCGATCTTCAGAAGGAACTCCGAAAATACTTGTCTAGCGGCGAGAAAGATTTTTCTGCTTAAAATTATCTCAAATCCAATAACTAAAAAAAGTGTTGCTGCAATAGATGAATCAGGTCGATCGAAGGACTAGCCAAAATTTTGATTTTTGACACAAAGCGGCATCTTTCTGCAAAGTTGTATGAAGATTTCAAGTCGATGGTCCAGCCGTTTCAGATATATTTTCTTCATCAAATCTGAAAACGGCGTTGTCAAAAACACGCGTTTTAAGTATTGTGGGCCGATTGTGGTTAAAAAAAAGCTACCGTATAAACTTTAACTTTATCGGGGAATATTCTCAAATATATGTACATTCTATATATGTGTATGTAAAAAATTCAACTTTTTTTAAATGTACGAATGCATATAACCCCTTAAATAAAAACAATATAAATATAAAGTTATTCACAGTTTCCAAACCCATATAAAAGATGGCGCACCCTGTATATAAACGTGTTTTTATTTTCTAATTTAACTTCTGCACTCATTTATTTCTGCTCGTATGATTTTCAATTGATTGGCATACATACATACAAGATATTTTGAAGCCCTTACCCTCTTTCCTCTCCGTTCTTGCTACATGCATCGGGAGTAATTTGAAAGCGATGGGCTAAATACTCACACAGATGCCATTAGATAAAGGTACAGGCTTGAGCATATAATCGCTGCAAACCATCAATGACTCTTAAGTCAAATTCGTTTTTGATACATTTTCTGGGACCTTAAGTGTAAAATAATTTTAAAATCATGTCCATATAGGTAAAGCAACTTTATTCTCGCCACTTGCCAAAGAAGTAACACCCGAGATCTGCTCTATATTTCTCTTTTTATCTATGACTAGGCTCCGGAAATGATTATGACGCTTAACTCCAACACCAATACATGTCACTTTTCAAAAACCTAGGTCGGAAAGTGGGCGATGGCATACTGGAATTATCGTAATAGTAGGTGATATCTTATAAAAAGAACTCATTAAGGATGAATAAGATATTTGCATGGATCATGATTAATAATGACCAGTTCATTCGAGAATTTCAATTAAATTGGCACACAAACTACTTGGACAACCACACTCAGTTCGAAATCAGTCTGAATACAAGCAGCTTAATTAACTTTGAAATCAAATATTTGTAGAAATAAAAAAATGCGAGTGATTCAAAAGGAAATAAAGTGACATTGTTGCGATTCTTAGCTACCTAAACAACCCATATAATGAACCATGTCAATCCGCATTTCGAAGTTTACCTCGGACCGAAAACGTTTTTGGTTCTGTGAATCCAATATTACTAATATTAATAATTTCGGCTTCGGTAGTATTTCTTTTTGCTCATTGCACATAAAGGCGCTTATTTTTTAACCAACCAAGAGTATTTAACTCCTATGAATAACCGAAATTATTTTGTTTTAGCGAAAATTCTTCTGCCGCTTGTTTCCGAGAGAGTCGCAAAATGCTTTCTCTCCTCATTTGAAATATTTCAGTATACACATGATACATACGTACATATGTTATACATATATTATATATGTAATACAATATACATTATACTAATCAATTTGAAGGACAAAAATTTGTACTAACTAAAAGAGCTGAAAAAGTGCCACACAAACAAAAACCCTTTGTCTTTCCCTTAGAGAACTAACCTTAACTAGAAGACTGTCAAATTTTCATGAGACTTCATTCAATTCTTCACAAAGTGACGTTAGCTCTGCTATTTTTTTTTACAATTGAAGAAAAGGAATTATATGTCTTGATATCTCAAACACAAATGAAAATCTCTTCTATTACAAATGAAAAAGTTATCAAGGTCATCTTAGCCATTATGTTTGCCCTAATCTTAGCTACGCAGTTTGCCATAAGAAATTCGGCTCCTCATTGAGGACCAAGTCAGGCTGCTCTCTTACCAAGCGGTTAGTCGGATCTAATTGAGCTATTTTATTATCGTGAATATTTACTTGAAAAAGAGTCATTAGTAAACGTTTTGTTCACATCCTTTTGAGCATCGCTTAAAAGTTCTTTCGCAGTATATAATTTTGAGAGTTTGTACACTAGTCTAGATCCCGAAGAATACTCACCTTGCTCGTTACTTTTGACATCGCTCGAGGACTCCTTGAGATCTTACTCGAGTTCACTCATCTCATTACCTGCAGTTAGGTAGTTGGCAGCGTCGACGTCCGATTTGTACGTCATTATTTTGACCTACGTGAATCCATAATTAATCTCGTGCAACTTTTCGTCAACAGTTTAATAGATGCGTTAGTCAATAACAGCAAGATTGGCATTGTGGTTCTTTTCGTCTACAGGCCAGACTCAGGTGTGGGATGTACAAAAGTCTTTATGAATTTCCACCTACCGTTGTAAAATTTGGATTTCAGTCTTTAATCAGCTGTACCTGGCTCGGTTGCTATGTTGTAGCATTAGTCTTGATAGAATATCTTTCCTATCAACCGCTACTAGCCTGGCTATGGTCATCGTATTCTATTATCTCGATTTGACTGTGGTATCTGCGCATGAGGGTGGTGAACTCGGATTGCCTAACAACACCTCCAGCGTCAGCTTCACTTAGAGTAAGCTTAGCTCGTGTCTTGGGGCTGGCTGTCTTAAAGCTCGTTGAGAAGACTGTTCTCTTTTCGGAACAATTAATTTCTGCCGGCTTAATGGAAGGAGAGCAGAAATAAGGCTAGTTTATTTCGAATTACGCTAGGTATCGGTAAGATCCGTTCGAGACTGGGCTATCCTCGGCAACAATCGCCTTGACACCTTGATCTAGCTCTTCTATATACTCCCTAAGGCTTAATTTTTGAATTCTGCACTATTAAGGAGCAACGAACATCCCACTAAAAAGTCAGACGTTAGCTAGATACCTCCCAACTGCAAACTGTTTCCAGTCAGTCGCGCTTTATTTTATAAAATAATTAATCTACTTTAGGGCATATTGATTGATTTCAGATTTTTATTTATAATAGTAAATAATATTAGTAAGTGGTTTTGGTAACACTTATTCATCCAATGAAAAGTATGGTCCCAACTTGTCGGCATATAGCCAGATTTACTGCTTGGTACATGAGCTTTCTATATGTATTCAGGTTAGTCAGATGTCATATAATATGTGTGTATATGTATATGTACTAGTATACAAATGTATATGCTAATAAATGTTCATGTTTTATTGTTCCGCTATTGTTGTTGATGTTGTTGCAGCATTTAGTCGCATGCTGCAATTTTATCTGTCAAATTTAATCAACCACAGCAAGTTGTAGCGTTTTTTGTTGTAGAAGTACTTTAACAAACAGCAACAAAAACGCATTAAGAAGACAAATGCGGAGGAAATATAAAAATAATGAAAATGAAAAAAAGTAAAAAAAGGTTAAACAAAAGCACATTATGTAGATACTTGTAGAAACGAAAATGTGAAAAAAGCTCAATCGCGGCAAACACTTGTTGCTCATTTGCTTTTGCATTGTTGTGGCACCATTGTTGTTGCACCTGCTGACGCTACAAATACGTAGAAACATTACACTTGTTGCACTTAATGTGTATTTACTGTAAACGATCGCAGATAAGAGCAAAATAAAAAGTGAAAAATCTAGCTAAAGCAAAGACGAAAGAGACAGCAGCGAGCGAGTGAATGAGCAGCGATACAAAAATGAAAAAACGCTAAAAGCTGCACAGTTGCAGCCTCCTAACTGCTGTGCGCTTTTATTTGCATGCACACACACATGAAGATGCTTGTTTACACGCACACATTTGTACAAATACATATATGTGTAAATATTTCCTCTTAACTGTGCGTGGAACAGGTTAGATTTGCTGGAAGCGATTATTTGTTTGTGTGTTTATTGCTTGTGTTTTTTTGTGTGAATCTCAATTTGCGCTATTATTTGCTTTTATGGCTGTTGGCTGCGGATACGGCCTTCAGCTAACAGCCTGCATGGTTTTCACGGAGTTCTTTTTCAATTTCTTCTAATTTATAAAAAAAAATACTTGTAAACATATATACAATATATGAATACATCGCGAACTACCTGGAACTGTTAGAATAATAGCACATTTACCGTTTTCAGTTTGAAATACAAACATTTGGTATACATGTGGTATATTGGTTTATTAATGCACATCTCGGCGACGTGATAGCCAAAATCCAACTGGTGCATTTAGCTTCGCGTTTAATAACTGATGTTTAGGTAACGGTGATCAACCAGCATCAGGTGATGATGCTCTCAATATGTGATGCATTGATAACCAAATTAATGTACATATGTAAAAGATATAGTAGTAGTGTAGCTCTTAGGATAACAACCCTACAAGAATAGTGGCAGTCATCTGACCGGTAATATGACGGTCATAGCTGAAAAACGTTTGTCAGCGCGCAGAACAAAGTTTCTATCATTTTCTTAAGAGAATTGTGTGAGTTTGCATCTCTCTTTAACACATGGGTATTCAGAATTGATTCACTATATAGCTATACTGCTCACTCTCATATCTGACCATAAAACCATCATAGCTGAAAATTGTCAGTTATGACTATAAATCACAAGTGAAAAATTCTTTTGCGCAGTATATAATAAAATTATTATTTCTTTAATAAATTCAAAACTTTTAACTGAAATTAGTTATAATAATATGCGAGTATATCAATATTAAAAAGAATGTTCAATTCCATGCTTGCTCCTCTCAAAAGCTCTGCTGTACGTGTTTTTCCAGTTCATGGATATTTCGGAATTTAAAATGCCTAAATAAAATTTAAACATATTTCATTATTTCAAACTTAATAATAACTTACGTATAAATATATTGAAAACTCCTTCGTAATTAATTTATTTTTTTTTTTAACACAAAAAGAGTTATTGCACAGGAGCAATCGCACGGAATAAGCACTACATAGGTATTTCAGTACTTCTCGAAACTTTTATGGAAATGCATGCTGCCTCTTTTCGACGTGTACAGAATTTGCTTTTTTAAAAATCGTAAGCAGTGATAGTCATTTTACTGTTCATTTGACTGTCAGTGGTGGCTGCAGTAAAGAATTCAGCTATTTCATTCTTACATATGTAAAGCTATATTAAGCAATATGAATCGTAAGTGTCTCTTTTAAACAATAACAGTGACGGTCAATTGCAGGGTAGAGAATGTAAAATATAATATTTGATAACTTAACCTTTAGTTGTACTATATAAATGACCTTAATATAATATTAAGCTGTGAATGCATGAATTAAATAAATTTAAAGATATGTTTAAAGTGGATAACGCCACATATATATGTACATATGTATGTATGTATCTACTCTTCGTCAGTAGATTAGCATATATTCGATCAGAAACTAAAGATAATTTTTTGAAATTCAAGCTTAGTTAGACTAACTGAACAGTAAATAATTTATTCGGTAGCGCTGAATCTTTCAAACACGTCCTATAAATTTAAAGTGGTTGCATTTGTGCGGCGATTCGTAATCCCCTATTTTAATGGAGACTTTTTTCACATTACTCAACTTAACCTTCGAGTAAAATATAATTTCCAGAGAAGCTAAGCTCGTATTTCTACAATATGTTATTTATGGTCATCGAAGTTTATCAGTAGACATGCGAATTGTGTTCGAAAAGTCAGATAACCTGTTACTCTTATTATTTTTGTATGGCTAGGTATATTAGTTACGATCATATTATATATACGTAGATGCAATTTTTAGCGAAAATTTTGGCTTCTTTTAAAATCGGGTAAATATATTTAGTGTGCTTGGTATATGTACATACATACATATATTTACACTTGAAAAATAAAAAAACCGAAAAAGCTCAAGGTTTTCATCACGCCTTTGGAAAAGTAGCTGAAGGCGTCGAAGCTGTGTTAGTACGTACAGTTTACATTTTTATGACATCCAGAAGGAAATTCTGCAGACAATAAAATGTATATAAATATATAAATAATTAGCATAGCGATCTGAGTCGATTTGGATATGTCCGTCTGTCCGTCGGTCTGTATCTACTCGAACTAATCGCTCAGTTTTTGAAATATCGATCTGAAATTTTGCACACCCTTTTTCCCCTCAAGAATCTGTTTATTTGATGGAACCGCCGACATCAGACCACTATAACAAATAACTGCCATAAAAACTAAACGATCTAGTGCTTGCATGGAAAACTTTTTCATTTGACGAGAAATTTTCAAGAAATTTGGCATAAATTATTATATTAGGCAATTTCGCAATCTCCGAAGAAATTGTTTAAAACGGATTGCTACAGCATATAGCTACCGAACAAATCAAGTGCTTGTATGGACCTTTTCATTTGACGAGATATCTTTACCGAATTTGACATGGAACTGGCCGATCAAGTTCTTGCAAGGAATTTTTTGTATATGTGAAGAACGTTTTTTCTTGTTTTAAATTGAAAGTCTAAGAGTCGTGCAAGATCCTAACTAAATTAGTTGAGGACATTTACAGCGCTAATGCTCTGTCTAATGGTTCATTAGCCTCAGTGCTGGCTTTGCATTCTATCGTCTTATCATACTCAGTTTCTAAAGGTAAAATTTTAGTAGCAGGAACCCCGATGACTTTGCTGGACCTATGAACATCGCGTGGGCTTTAAGAAAATGTTGATCGTTGACCTGTTTCTGAGCGATTGCGAGACTATTCTGGGCTATAGTATAACGGAGATACACTAAACTACTTGCTCTCAGCAAGACTCATTTTGATCTGTCCACCATACTCACTATCCCCCAAGCAAATGGTACGCCCTGTATTGGTTATGCTCCAATACCATATATTTTTCTCTGACATCCTTTATTTGAAGCAGCCTATAAAATAGCTAGACGGTCTTTGGCAGCCTCATGGGTTATATTAATAATAATCTTCTTGCACTTTTCATTTCTGGCACACATTTAATCTTATTGATACACATAGTAAGTTTAGTCATTTCATTTAAGCACTCACTTTGTTATATATTCGCAAATACCGAGATAAAATCAAATATATGGTTCTCGGTACAATTATTTTGTCTCACACGTACGCTAATTGCACGCAGAACATTCCACAGATTTACTCTATTTTGTATGTGTACGTATGTGTGTGTACATTACCATGTGAATGTGTGTGTTCAAGCATCCTTTAATCGCTGAAGCGATCATAAATACTCACATGAATACATACATACACACATATATCATAACACATTGTAAGTGCTCACGTATTTATGCGATTTCTTGTTGTTGTTCTGTTTAATTAGTCGCATTAAATGTTGTATAATTATGGTGCAATGACATCGTTGAATCAGCGCGAAGTATGCAGTGTTTAAGTGTTGAATAATATTCGCACTTGCATTTTGAGAGGCCGCGTAGTTTTATTTTCTTGCAACAATTTTTAATTACAAGTACAAAACTCGCTTACATCCGTAGCTAAAAGTACTGTAAGTATAAATATGTTTATATTTCGCTTGTATCATTTTATTTTCGTACAAAAAAAAAAACGACAGTTACATAGCTTCACTTTCTGCGTTTTACATTCGATTTCCAGAACGCTTAATAGTTACAACGTTTACTTAGTTTATCTGAATCATTACTTCTTGTCACATTCTTGGATAAATGTATACCCAGTAGCAAATTTGACTAAACGGTGCCTAACGCTGAACTCTTTCAATTGTAGTTAGTGCTGGCTTTCGTTGGAGATGACCTATACAATAATCAGAACTTGAACTTATAACATGGTACTGTCACACCAGGTGGCAATTACCCTAGCGCACATTGGTCCAGATTCGCTTTTCGAAGCGTATAGTACAGTATTGTACTTACACAATGTGGTTAGAAAGCTGATATATTATAGCTATATATTCCAAAGTTAATATAAGGCTTTGGGATATCCATAAAATAAGTGTGAAGCATATTGGTCTTAAATAAAAACAAGAAAAAAACGTTAACTTCGGTTGCGCCGAAGCTATAATACCCTTCGCAGAACTTGATTCCGATCGTTAAATTTGTATGGCAGCTATATGATATAGTGAACTGATCTGAACAATTTATTCGGACAATACATTGTTGCTTTAAGTAATAATCCATGCCGAATTTCGTGAAGATACCTTGTCGAACAAAAAAGGTTTCGATACAACTACTTGATTCCGATTGTTCAGTTTGTATATCACCTATATGCTATAGTAGTCCGATACCGGCCGTTCCGACATATGAGGAGCTTTTTAGTGAGAAAAGGACTGGTGCAGAATTTCAGATCGATAGCTTAAAAACTGGGGGATTAATTTGTATATATACAGACAGACGAACATGGCTAAATTAGCTCAGCTTGCCTCGCTGATAATTCATGTATATATTTGTAGAATCTCTGACGTTTCCTTCTGGGTGTTAGAAAATTCGTGGCAAACTTAATATACAATGCTTAGGGTATAATAACAAAAATACAAATCAACCAACAGCGTATTAATAATTCTGTGCTATATTTGGAGCTATTTATTTGAAAAAACCGAATATTTTTCTTTACATCTTAATAGAATTTTTGCTGGAAAGAAATATAGCAACAATGAAAAGTTATTGCGAGAGGTTGATGCATATTTTTTAGTCTGGACAATCCACAACTATTTGTGTATGTCATTTAATTCATGAAACTAAATCATATAGTAACAATCATAATCATGCCATTAACAGCGTATATTAAAATTTTTCATTAAGTCTGTAACACCGAAATAGAAACATTTTAGGGCATATAAAGTGCACAATACAATTATCAGCGTCACGCGGTCTGTCTGTCCGTCTGTATATGCGCGAACTCAGTATTTCAGTTTTCGAGATAATGTTCTGAATAATGAGGATTGTTCTGAAATTTTGCTCACATTGTTCTACCAACAAGAAGCTGCTCTTTAATCGGCAATAATATAACATATATGTAACTGCCATAAAAACTGATCGAACAAAATGAAGATGAAGATCTACATAAAATAATTTTTTTTTTTTAAGTTGTATATATCAAACAATGAGACTAAGAAGACCTAGCAAAACATTTTCTGTTGGATGCAAAGATGTTTAACCGTATTTCCTACAAAGAACGTGCAAAACTGTTCCACTCCGCAGGCTTTTTGTACCACTTCTGCTATAATCACAAAATCTGTTAAATGGGCTAGCACACACTTTTTACTACAGGGTTTGCATTACATTCACATCTGGGTATGAGTATCTTCATACTTTTTTACGTATAGTAAGAAAATTATATGCACGTCATTTTTAATTATACTGTAGATATAAAATGCGATAAATTGTAAAGCATTACTAGGTGTTGACTACATTTATCCTTGACACAATGTCAAGGATAATGCGCTTTTATGTTGTGATAAATGCCTGTCAGGTAAACTTTTGCTACCGAATTTCACAAAAACTTCGTAAGACAAATGGAGTTTGTGCCATAAGAGTAATCAATATTATTTGTTTGTATACCATAGAGCGTGTTAATATAATATTACGAAATACAAGTAGTATGCTCCTAAGACCGCATATGTATAATATTTTTTCCTTATAGCGCATACATAATAATATTTTTTATATTGTTCTTATATGCTATATATATTTGTAATTTTATCGTTTATTTAAAAAAGCATATGCAATTGTATTACTCAAAGTGTTGCCCATCTGAACCTTATTTTTTATCCACCTAGCAATTTGTTGATTCCATCGCAAAAGAACTGCGTCGAATTAGCAGCCAAGTATGAATTAAGGTAATTTTTGTTATCTCCCAGTGAGAAGGTTCTGCATCGACCGGAACAAATGGTAGTCAGAAGAGTCAAAGGCTGCGCTATGGGCATATTAATGGTTTCACAAGGTTTAAGGAGCTTATAATATAGCACGCCCTTCTGATCCAAATACAAAGCTTTACCTTGGGTTGTCGTAATGGATCCATTTTTCATCACCAGTCACAATCCAAGTCAGCATTTCTGGCATGCCAAATCGTCTTTCAACGTCTCTTGGCTTCAATTATTGCAACAAATTTAACAATTAATAACTACACTCACCCTATATTTCACGCGCTGAGAGGATTTTGATTGATTTTCAATTTATTTTACTATTTGTTTTGAGTATTTCTAACTTAGTACTTTTGAGAACTGTGATGACGACTAATAATTTCCAGAAAGTAATACCTTTTCCCATTCAAGGATCCCAAAGAACTTAATTAAATTTGCACTTCAAAAATAGACTGCAAATCCTATATGTATCATATATGGGTTCAGCATTTACTAGGGCGGTAACAGAAACGTGTTTAAATATTTGGAAGGAATTACTAAGAAGCACATGGTCGGAATTCCCCAATGTAGAGATCCTAACGAATGAAGCATACAATTTCGAGTATACCATAGCTATGTAGCCATTAAAGTACGGAATGCAGAACATACCAATATCTTCAGATATAGGCTAAGCCTGACGTTGGATTGCTAAAAACAAATGGATAATAAATACCTTTAACACTTCGTATTGGAATGAAAAACATGTTATAATTTCTTTAAAGTAATTTAATATAAAAATTTTGTAATTTTGTCAAAAGTCATATGGTATCAAATAATGTCAGAATTGTTTTAGAAAATAGTCTAAGCACGTGGCACAACGCGGTTATCGTGACGTACTACCACATCTACGATGCTCATGTTGGGAGTCAGGAAATTGACTAGACGGTCAGCACCAGTACGAGAGAGACGATCGAATGGATAGCCCATGGGACGACGATCCGGATATAAACGATCGCGCACGCCACAGTATGAAGCGGCATCACTGCAAGAGCCCACCAATTGTTGCTCGACCTATGACAATTAGTATTTTATTTTAATACAATATTAATTTGATAAAAACGTTTTTTTATAGTAATTATTGTAGGCTTACCCTATCCTGGTCGTAGTTGGATACCATAACAAACAGCTCACACTGCAAACCTTCAGGCAAACCTTTTGGAATAAGCATGTGATTTGGCCAACCGCAGCCGCAGAAGTTGAACTCGAGTTCTTCAGCACTACCGGCGGCTGGGCGATTTACATCCACATTACGGAAGGTACGATCGAAGGGTATGGTGACACTGGACTCGGTGGAGCGGCGGCGAATTGTGTTTTGGCCAGGGTTTACTGTTGGTTGGATAAGAGTTATAAAGTCTCACTATCTACTCGTAAGCAACGCAATACTCACATGCCACAATGAATTTGTCCAATTCAGTCATAAGTAAACGTTGATCCTTGAACAGCATTCCTTGTCTACGCTCATCTGTTTTGGGGCCCAGAAAGATGCGCACTGTACCGAAACGTTGGGCACCGCTATCATTGTTGACATTAATGGTGTAGGTGAAAGGCGTATGTTGGAGATGAGTGAAACGTGCGAATACATTGCCGCGTGGCACAAAGTCCATGCCGCGTGAGAGATCAACATCTGATTGCTGCCAGAAGGTTTGCAGCACATTCGGTTGTCCACCTTCAGGACTTACTTGTATACCAGTTACAGTAACACCATCATAGTTGAGTTCTGGCAGTGTATATGGGGGTAAACGGATCTTATGTTCCTGGAAAATATCATCGATATATGCATGCCATCTGTAAAAAGCCGGATCGCGCATAGCAGTGGCTGAATCACCGATAACGCCAAAGGACTCCAAATGACGATGATCGGGATCGTGTGCGTAGGAAATGAACACATGACCCATGTTATGGAAGTCACCATACAAGCTACGATTTGGTGAAATACTCGATGATTCTATGATATTACCTAAAATGTCGATACCACCTTCATTATCTAATGGCACACGATTGCTACTTTCCTGAAATTGTATTAGATTACATTGTATAGGTGGAAAGCCTTTAAACCGTTATACTCATAGTGTATACTTACATCGATGGCAAATCCTTGTGATATAGCTTCGAAAATGCGATCACTCCAGCGCTCCATATCACTCACATCTAAATTAATTTGATCCAACTCACGTTTGAGATCAGATAATTTCGTATTCTCAAAACGTGGCGGCCATGGGCGGCTCGATACTAACGAATCCATTTTAGGGAAATAGCCTTCAGCTATGGGTTCACGCAAATTGTTGAAGCGTACAACGCGTGCCAGATTATTACTGAATCGTTCTAAATTATAACGGGCAACAACTTGTTGATGCATGTAGTAGAAGAGTTCACCACGACGATCCTTATTCACAATAGCACGATCACCAGCTTCATTTGGATATACCAAATGCCAATGCCAATGATGAAGATTGATGCCGAGATCCTCGCGGAAGTACCACAGCCGATGCTCAGGTTCCAAATCAGAGGCGGTGTAATCGCGTGGTATGATGATTGGCATACGCGAACCGTCAGGCACCACAGTGGCTTCTTCGCGCACTTGACGGAATACACGAGAATCGACAAACTTGTCGGGGAAGTTCTGCGCGAAAGACGGTAAATCCAGTCCCTTGGTGTCTGGACGATGTAGTAGCGCCACAGATAGTGCATAATTGAACAAGTATGGATTCACACGATCACGTGCAAACACAGCTACACTCTGCAGATCGTCTATGGAACGCACACCCATGAAAATATCAATCAAACGACCCGCAATGCGACGATGAGCCGGAATAAAGAGAGAAAATTGCGCATCACGTGCCAGTGACATGGGTAAGCGTAGATCCGGTATAGAAATATCTCTAACCGGAATGCGTTGCTCGGCCTTTTCACCAAAACGACTCTGCACCTCATTACTGATGGGACGGTAGCGTTCCGTAAGAAACTTATCGGGCACATCGAACACCGCCCCTTTTCCCTTCTCCATAAAAATGGGTTCGGTGGGACGATCGAAGAGCAGCAATAGATTGTTCTTGTCAGCCATTTTAAATTGCTATTTAGATAGTACCTTTTGGAATTGAAGTAAAATTTAGTAGTTCTTAGATTCACTAAGCGTTCACAACTGTAGTTCAGTACGTAACTGATGGTTTGAGGTACGAATTGAGCTCTTTTATACTATTCGAAAATTTAATTTTTAACATATCGCATAGATATTCACACATAATGCGCGTATAAATCCACAAAACTACTTATCAGTGCTCAAATTCGTTGTGGTTTTGTTATCACACAGCGTTATTTTGACAGCATAGGAGTGCGGTGACCGTTCTGTCATTTCGATAGCTATCCTAATATATTCCCACAAACCTTTAAGATATTGTATATGCGTGCATTTCGGAACAGAAATATCGTATTTGCAAAAAGCGTGGAAAGTAGTTCCAATTCAGCACATCTGAAACATAGATATGTACATAGGATTAAACGGAATATACTTGTATATATGTACGTATGTACATGCAATTGCGGTTCTATAGAAAGCTAAGTAAACTGTGCAGTGTTGCGCTGATAAGTGTACGAAATATGAAAGGCAAGATTCAAACTATTAAACAACAATAAATATTAACTTGTATTGTCGCGATTGAACGATCTATAATACAAAATATTTGAAGGAAGAATTTTTTATTAAATAGTATCTTAACCGCTCATATGTTACGAAGGTTAGAATTTTAAGTACTGATTTTAAATATTTTATATATTAAATAGATCTTTTTTGTTTCTAAATTTCTTTCGAAGGGAAAAGTGCTTTCTTAGTTTTGTCACACTGGTGGAATTAACTAAATTTCCGTCAACGTATGCCCACACAATGGTCTGGTCCAAAATTTGTAAAAGCGATGATTCGGTAATAAATTAAACTTATTTTAAAACATGATGTTATAGAATATAGCTAATGACTGTTGCGGCTCTACTCATTCTAGAATGAACTGCTCATATTTCATAAGCCATGCCATGGAATTGTTAATTTAAAAAATTTTGCGTTTATGACTGTAATCTCTAGATAATTAACGCAGTGTAACTTGTTTTAAAAAATACCGTTAATTTTTTCGTATATATCTTATAACATATGTATATACAATTTTGTATGAGATCGTGGACAAACTATTTATGATATACGTATATATAATATATTAGGTCTAGCAAATTCCATTATTCTTCCAATACGTGGCTTTAGTTATCTTCCTTGTAAAAGTGCGATTGGGTTATGCAATATAGCATTCGAAAGACAATATTTCATACTAAAAAACCTTTCAGATATTTTTGTGGTTACTTGAGTCCGTCAAATATGAAAACCAGCAAAGAAAAAATACGACAAATTCTAAAGTTTTCCTTTAAGGCGAAAACGAAAGTCAGGTGCCTGAAAATGTGAATAGTTTTTATGGCTCCAATACTGTAGGAGTCAGTCACGTGCAATTTTGGTTTCGGCGATATCGTTCCGGTAATTTTGATGTCAAAAAAACACCGCGCTTTGGAGGGCAAATTGTTGAAAATATCGACAAAATAATGGTATCCGTTATGCGAACATCATGTAAGCATTGGTGTCATTGCCCAGGAGCTAAACACTATACAAAAATTCTTTTGGAATTATTTAATTAAGGCTGAATAAAAAACAGCTCGATGAATCGGTAACACACGAGTTAACTCAAAATGCCTCATGGACTGAATTTGCATCTGCGTATCGCAACAGAATCGATTAATTTCTGAAGATGATGGTTACAGTGATGAAAAATGGATCACTTACGACAACGTCAAGCGAAAACAGTCATGATCGAATCAAGGTGAGCTATCACGAACGCTGGCTCACTGGTGAGATGCTTCCCTATGGCCAAACTCCTGAATCGGACCTGTACTGTCAACAATTGAACTGTCAAAAGTGTGCAAGTTGCGTATTTAACCTAAATCCGATAACTCTAACTATGCTAAATAAAACCTTCATTTCAGGGCAAAAATAATGAATTTCTATTTACTAGACCTTAGACGTCCCAAAAACCTAACTTTGTATTTAAATCATACAACATGCAACGTTAGTTATTAAAGAGTTACAGTAATTTTTATTAAATAAAAAGTGTGCAATTGTTCCATTCCTACAAAGGGAAGATATAAAATTGAAAACAAGGATGCACCGAAGCTAGAATACCTTTCACAAATAAAATAAAGACTTTCATATGAAAACTTAATATTGATCAGTCGATTTGTATAACAGCTATATGCTACAGTGGTCTGTTCTGAACAATTTGTATATCGGAGTATTGCCTTGAACAATAATTAATACCAAATTTTGTGAAGATATCTCAAGAACTTAATTCTGATCGTTAAGTGTGTATGGGAGCTATAGTCTATAGTGGCTCCGAAAAAAGAAAAGTGCAAAGTTTCAGAGCCATATCTAAGCTTGTCCCGGTCATCATATATATATTTATTTTATAGGATCACCGACGTTTTCTTCTGGGTCTTACAAACTTCGTTCGCTAAGATACGATGAAAAAGGTTTAGGGTGATAATTGTATGAGTCTTACTCAAGTTTATACGTGGCTTACACGATTTAAAGTCATAGTCGTGACGATCTAAATGACGACCAAAGTCCGCCCAGCAAGTATTCGTGCTGAATTGGTGGAAAATTTTCGTGGATATAATGCAAATTTTACTACGAGAATTTGAGCTGAGGGATTAAATACGAGTAAATATTTGAAGAATTTTAATTGAAAATGGGATTTTGCGGTTGGATTCTTCAGACGTTCTAATAAGACCACACACACAACAGTCTGCGCAACCCAAATGAACCTGGTCTTTTTATCCAACCGGCAGCAATAGTCAAAGGTATTTTGGGAATATTTTCCTCCGCATCAGCAACAAAAACAATATGGATTTGCCAATTTCAAAATGAGAATTATATCCCAAAATGTACGCCATAAGTAATAATTGTGTCTTTCCACGCTTTCTCTTCCTGATATGAATTTCATTACGTTGACGATCAATTGGGCTGTGGAGTGCAATGATGGAACCATGCCTAACACTGCTCTGAACTATTAATTCGTTTTTATTGTTGGTCGACGTGAGCTCGCGGTAAATAAACTTTGCGCAGAGGTTTTCTGTACCAAAGTATTCACGAACGATATTTGCAAAATGACACTCGGTTATTGTTAATATGTTAAATATCTCGACCAGGGTTGCGAATTCCTTAACTCAAAAATTTTGGAAATTATCAATTTTTAATCTAAACATCTTGTATTAGAAATGGAGAAAATATTTTTTTAATTGAAAGATTGGAGTAACAAATAAAAAAATTAAGGGGATATTCTAGTGTAGAATTTCCAAAAGATATATTTTTTTAAATATTTTTTTAGTTCAACTAACGCGAAACTTTAAATGCGTTTTTCTCAGACCAGACTTTTTAAATACGATTTTTCGAGTTCTACTTAACCGATTTACTTGAAACTTTCAGTGAATATTTTTTCTCTACAGTATGAACTAGCCTCAAACAGCAATTTCAATTTTTACTATTTTTCAAAAATACGTAAAAATAAAAAATATGGTAAAAAATCGTTTTTTTTTTCAAGCAGTCTCCATTTGGTAAAAAAAAAAAATTTACTTATCGCTAGTTCAATTGCGTCATCATTGCAGATTGATCATCTTTTTTTCATTACAGATGACTCATTCAGGAGAGTTGAAATCATGGTCATGTGCCAATTTTTTTAGACCCACTTCATCAGCTGCCAGTTTTTTTAAATTTTTAACTTTTTTTTTTAATTTTTCTTTGCACTTTTGTAACATTAATAAATAACTGATAAAAAAATCGATGGTAAAAATATTGATTGACTTTTTTACAACACTTTAAAAGATACGTAAAATTTATGTCTATAGACTAGAATACCCCCTTAAAATTTCAAGTTAAAAGCTGGAATAAAAAGGGATAAAATAATGATTATATATTTGTAACTGAAACACTATAATGAAAAGTAATTAGGTATAAACAAAAGAGCTTTCCTTTTCAAAAGATAACTAAAAAGGTAGAACACAAAATACGCAAATGCAAAGTGGTGTAAATTTAAAAGAAAATTCCTTTTATAATTTTTAGTTTTAAGCTTGAAATAAAATTAATTTTTCCATTATTTGGGATTAAATTTTTTTTTTAATCTGGTATTCGGAATAAAAATATGTTTTATTTTTTAATCCGGTATTTGGAGTTAAATATTTTAAAATAAATAATTGTAATTAACATTTTCGGCATTACTAAATAAAAAAAAATTCCATACAGATGTTACGTCAAATATTTTTTTAATGCACTATTTGCAACCCTGTACTTGACCACCTTCATTTCACCGTATTTGAAATTATTTAGTGAATTGGATAGATACTCTAATACATAAGTTTTGCAGCCTGCTGGTATTATGTTAATATATACTATTCAATTTAGAATCAACAATTTGACTTAATATTTTTTTCTTACAGCTAAAACAACGATTGACTACCTATTATGCCAGCTGTGAATTATTAGCTTCTTTTCTGACATTTTCAAGAAACCATGCTTTTCACAATATTGTAAAAGATCGTTAGATGATAAGTTCGCTAGTGCGGTAAATATTGCTTAAACTTGTCTACAAAAAAGTTTCAAAAGAGGTCATATCTAAACGACAAGCGAAATTTGCATATCTCAAAATGATATTATAGAAAGCCTATAGCGCATTGGCCTCCATCTAAAACATGAGCAAAATACATGTGTGCAAAAAATGCTTTCACAACCATGTCCAACCTTTGCTGACTTTCAGCCACGCAGATCTCAACAATTCTTCAGTTGCTCTACATCACAACGTTCAAGCGAAAACGGTTAAAATAACAATTCATTGAGGTGGTAGCCAAAAGTCATACAGCAGCCAGCCACAGCAACAACAACAAATGCTCACCAACGGAAGCGACCGAACAAATTTCTGACAAAACCGTACCGTACAACGATCGCGAATTCCAAGATCTCCAGCAAAGAAAACTTTACATACATATATGTAATTGTGAAGATGCTGCTAACGGGTGAAACGGAGTGAAATAGGCGTTGCCAAAATACATAAATGGCAAATGTATACACGCAAAAGACTTGCTAGCTCTTCGGTCCGCAATAATGGCCGACGGAGGGCAGCACCTTGCTTGAACAACAAACTAGAAAATAAACGACAAAAAAGTACATTTACATAAACCACACATAAACCGCCATTCGAGCATAACACCCAGAGCTACAGAGGTGGACTCGGCGGCTAGGCTTGATGCTGCTGCGGCGTTGAAAATTTCAGCGCTCAGATGTTTTTTTCGGAGATATCCATGTCAGATAATGTAAACCTAATTTTATTTACTGTTGTTCAGTTACTGTTCATGTGTTGTTGTTGTTGCTTCCATTTTGGTTTTTATTGTTGTTTTTCTTTGGGTTTCAGTTCAGTTTGGTGCTTTTAGTTTTGGTGAAATCGGCGCAACAAGTGTAATTAACAGCCCCCCACAACACCGGCTTCAGTGGCAGCAATGGGGCCATCGCCATTTCACAATTGTTCGCCTTCAAGCGGTGATTTGGCTTGTGCGTTAGCCGTTTGCAGCATCGGTGGCACCGCGCATACATAAGCAAAGCGTACACACGCGCGCTTCAAACTAACAAGGCTACAAGTACAACAACAACAACAACCAGGTGCGCTGAAAGCAAATGTATTTGTTTGTGGCGCTGCGGTTGCTGGAAGCTGGTGTATTTGCTGCCGTGGCCGTGTATTTTAATTTGCCAACTAATGGGATACAACAGTTGATCGCCATTTTTCGTGGAATTCAGCACCGAAAATCTACAACCAACAACAAAAACAAAAACATTAGTCCGGAAAAGTACCATACATTAAAACCTCGGCAAAGTTCAGATGCCGTAGCAAAAGTTGTGCCAGTGGCAGCGAGTCATAAAATATAACGTAAAGTGAAGAAGCAGTTAGACTCGTAAAATTGTAAACCATTCGTTTTCTATTTGCTGTCTTTTTTTAAATTTTTCTTTCCGTTTATTTATGTATATTTTTTATCTCCGTAAGTATGTGTAAAATATTTTTAGATAACCTACCTAAAGGGTATTTTTTTAGACATGCGGTTTTCAAACAGAAATAAAACGCATAAAATTTAATATTATGAACAAGAATTTAGCTTCATTATAAAAATAAGGGCTTGCCATTATGCTTTAAAAATGATTTCGGGCAAGTGACCGAAGCGGCTGGCAAGCGGCTTCACATAACCCCACAAAAAATAATTCAGCGGTGTTGAACTCGTTGCTCACACAGCAGCAATACCGTTTTCTCGAATTACCTCTGCTGGGCGATTATGTCGACCGAATATTAGACGCACAGTTTGCCAACGTTGTTCCGGAGTAAGTCTGTTCATCATGAAAACCAAACTGAGTATAAATCAAGTAACAGCTGTCAAGATGGTCAACTCCAAAATAAGTATTACCACATTGAAAACTACACGTCTAAAAAAGCACCCGTTATATTTTGAATGAAATATATATAACATATATAATAAATATGTACGCACACAACTGTATATATACACATAAATACATGTACGAGAATATGTATCTACAAGTATATAACATATATGGAAATTAAAACTATTTTCCTTTGTCCTGCATAAATTTAATAACATGCTGAATAACACGCCAAAAGGTGTGAGGTTTGGTAAATTAGTTGATATTGGTGAAACGTTCAGTAGGATTTAACAACCGCACATGTGCTGGTTTCTGATCAACGCTGGCTAAGCTCGCTCGAAGTCCCAGCAGATTAATCAGATTCCTTTCAGAGCAATTTATAGTCTGGTTTAGATTGCATGTCGAAGTTATTTTTGGTTCATACATTGTTAAAACTAAAGATTAGCCGTGAACGGTGAGCGCATTAGTGATTTTTTGATTTTCCACATCAATCTCCTGATCAAGTGATTGGGATCCGTTATGCTCAAATTTTTACTTCATATGCTTGAAGCAGAAAACACCAAATGTCATAAATTTTTTTAAGTGATAAAGCCAAAGTTACAAATGTCAATTAATTTTGTATTTTTATACTCTTGCAACATGTTGCTACAGAGTATAATAGTTTAGTATCTATATATATATATATATATATAAACATAAATGATCAGTAAAAATTGAGATATCTTCATGAGGCTTGGCAAACATACAAGTATTTCTTGGCACCATAAGACGGTTGGTATTGTAGATCATTAATCGAAAACGTATAAAGTGCTACAACTAAGCTACACAATAAGATACAAGACTGTTATTCGGTACAACGTATCGCATTGGCATCTTCTGTTTACAAATTTTGTAAAAAGTGGGCGTGGCTCCGCCATATAATAGTTATTCGATTAAAACTACCAAAAGTGCGATAACTCATTAAACGGACACTTCAGGGACTTTAAATTTTGCACATAGGATGGCACAATTAAGGTTAATTGGAGCTGATAAAAAAATTGGACAATGGGCTTGCACCGCCCACTTTAAGGTGAAATCACACTCTCCGGTAACTACTTGACTGATATCAACCACATTCGGTGAAAAGCATTCCTCTGACATTCCTATGTTACAGTGCGAAAATGGGGAAAATCAAACTACTTTCCATATAACACAATTTAGAATTCCATCTGATTCTTTGACATTCTACTATACAAATAAAGCACCAATTAATATAACGGAATAAAACTTTGCACGAATAGTGCCTTTGAAGTGTGCTACCTTATGACCAAAAATTGTTCAAATCAAAACAAAACTGTTCAAGCCCCCAGATACCGAATATGCGGACCTTAGTGCATACAGTTTACTTTGACAATGTGTGAGTTATATAATATAATTAAAATTCATAAAGAAGAATCTTTTCTGATAATAGTATGTCTGAATGTCAAAAATATATTGAATCGGGAGATTGTGTTTTACTAATAACAGTGTAACTTAGTGCCAAAATTGATAAAATCGGGTGAAAACTTGACCTGACCTCTATATAACCAATATCAGAATTTTCAATCATCCTACTGACAGTATTCCACATGACTGGTGATGTTATGTGGACTACCTTAGTGAAACCCAGTGAGCATTTTATTAGTATGTGGCATGTTAGTAGTATGTGGTATTGGTAAAACTAGCTAAAATCGCGTCGATACTACCCCCAACTACTGCCGATTATGTCGTTCAATGTGTGAGTTACATATTGTTTGAAAATATGTCCTAAAGTATACCTGAACAATTTCCAATGAAATCAGCTCGTCCCTTTTTCTGCCCTCAATATAATAATTTCCGTCTTACCAACTTACCTTAAACCGTCCAGGTTTGTCAAAATGTGATGTTTTAATAAAATTAAATAGACAAGTTTTCTATAAAAAGAGAGCGCTAAATGCTGAGTTAGAAGGGAATCGGTCTTTACCTTGATATAAACCTCATATCCGGAATATAATGAATTCCGATCCTCTGGTTGACGTTTTCCACATCAACGCAATATATAAATATTGCCTCTTCGATCCAGTTGATATCTGATATATCTCATTTGAAGGGGTTGTTAATATAGTTTTAGCTGACGCGAAGTAAAATACAGCAATATAATAATAACTAAATTAACGGCCTTCAAAATAAGTCAGTAAGATAATTAATTATCTTTCGCAACATTTTTTAATATAAAATTTTCCCAGACCTGACAGAATTTACCGGGCTTTGATCCTTGCAAGTTGCAAGAGTATAAAAGAATCGGTTACACACTTAGTTACTTAGCTCTTCCTTAATTGTTTATTTTACATATTTACAGAGTTATATTACTCAGTTCTACTTGTAGTGGCAGATGCGAAATCTATACCAAAATATATCTAACTCAAAGTCTCAACAGAAATCTCTGGTAGCTTTCTCTGGTAGTTAACTTGCAAGAGACTTTCTGCTTACTTCTCCAAAAGCTTACTTTAATACCATACTTTCACGTTCATCGATACCGGGACTACAATGTGAGCGGCTTAACTTGTTCACCTCTTTTTAATAAACCTTTCCCAAAAATGTTGCGATTTGCATGAGTCATCGTATGAGAGACTTAATGCAAAACCTTTCTTAAACCATGACCTTTGATAAATACCGTTTATTTTCAGTGGCATGACAATATTCCGCTTTATTATACCCTGAACAGTGTATATTAAGTTTGGCACGAATTTTGTAACACCCAGAAGAAAACGTTGGAGACGCTATAAAATATATACATATATGATTAGCATGATGAGCTGAATTGATTTAGCCATGTCTGTCTGTATATATACCAATGGCCGATATCGGCCACTGAACGATCGGAATAAAGTGCTTACATGGTAAACTTCTGTATTTGACGAGGTATCTTCACGAAATTAAACTAGAGTTATTGTTTAAGGCAATACAGTATTCTCCGAAGAAACTGTTTAGATCAGATCACCATATCATAGAGCTGCCATACAAGCTGAATGATCGGAATCAAGTTCTTTTGAGAAACCTTTTGTATATGTGAAGGGTATTATAGCTTCGGTGCTACCGAAGTTAACGTCTTTTCCTGTTTATATGTTAATTTGGAGTCTCGTTTTTGCCGAGTGTTGTACAGTGGTATTCTCTTCAGAGTGCAAAATAATTGCCTAAAATCGAATGAGCTATTTTCAATACTTACTGCTTACATGTATAACTAACTGTTCTTATTCATACATACGTATCTAGTTATAGTACCATTCCCTATTCTACAAAAAACAACCAAAATAAAAGTCACAGAGCTGAGTCAATGGTTAGAGTGCAACAGCTGAGTGGAAGTGAGATCATAATTTTATTTACTAATCCATATACAATATATAATATAATATAATATACAAATGGACATATTCGAATATAATACATACGTAACATATAAAGATACATATATGGTAGATTCATATTCGTATGTGAAAGATACTCTATACACATAACCATTTACCTTCCCGACTAAAGTGATTTCAGTGAGCTTTAAATACATTTTAATTCGTTTAATTGGCCGCTAACCGGGATGTGGATGGGGCTGGTATGGTGACTTGCAGGCGGAAGAAACGCACAAGTGCATGCACTTGCTCGCAACAACAGCTCCCAACATTTATTATTAAGTAGCTGTTTCTGTTTTGTTTGTTGTTGTTATTGTTACTGATTTGTTATCCGTTGGTTTTGTGGTAAATTTGTGAATGTTAAAATTTTTTCGTCACTTTTTTGGTGTGTTTTTTTTTTGTGGTTTTGGTTTGTTTGACTTATCTAAATGAAACTTTTTAATCGCTTTTGCCGCTTTGCGGCTGCTGTTTCGGTAATTTTACCGAAAATTTTACATTTGCGCTATTAAAAAAAAAAAGAAAGAACAAAAAAAAGTCAAATAAAAAGGCACTTTTATGATTTCTACTTCACTTAGCTCTAAGCATGTGAGAATTAATTATTTTTAATTAACTCTTTTTGCATACACACATACTCACAGACAGATATATATGTGTATACATACATAATGTGTATGCAAGAACATGTAGATTTGTTTATATTATATTATCGTTAGCTTAATTTGTTTTTGTTTTCCTGCGTCGTCGTGCACTTTCGGCAGTGATCAAAGCGTTTTCCGCGATACAATGAGTAAGTGCGCGCGAGTGTCAAGTCAAACCGCAATTTTTTACAAGTTGCATTTTGTGCGATTTGAACTTTTTGAAAGGTGATTTAACCTTTGCTTTATTTTTAATGTGATTTATTTAATGCAATCTTTTAAGTAAACTTTTTTTTTCATTATTCATCAGCCACTTAAAGTGTGTTCATAAATAATTTCGTTGGTTTTATGACGGTAATTACTTAGTGCCAAGTAGAAGTTGCGCCAAGCAAAAGCGAGTTTTGCTCTCGTTTATGGAGACGTGTTAAACATGAAATCTTATTAAATGTAATTAAGCGTTTTGGTGAGTTTATTAGATATAAAAATATTATTTGCATACATATTGTGTATGCAGTAAAGCTGAGTGTGTCATAAATTATAAAACCACGTTATATTTCATGTTGCAATTAGAAGTGTTTTTTCGTATCAAGTGCCAAAGCGGTATATGTATGAGCTTACCTAACAGTACACAGTAGCCCCGATCAATCTGTAAAACTTTTGAGAGGGCTGCCTAATTTTTAGCTTACTAATTTTGCAAAATACGGTCATTACCGCAGCTCCCTCTGAATAGCTCTAAATAAGAGTACAGGAAACAAAATCTACACAAGCACGGTATATTTTGCTTTAGGTAATTCCTTAATCCACTATTTACGAGAAAAATTAAAACAATTTTAATTATGTTTTAAGAAATTTATTACAAATCTAACTGAATGCTTAAAAAATTTAATTTCAGAGGCTTAAATTAAAATGGCTTATGTGCAGATGGATCACTTTAAGCTTGCGAACTTCGTAAACCTTTATATGAAACATATTCTCCTACAATTTCGACTCTGGAACAATTTTTAGTAAAATCTTTTTTTATATAAAAGTTCAATGAAGCTATTTAAAGAAAAATTAGACATTTTATTAAAAGTTTGCTTTAAAAATGTTAACAAATATTAAATATGTGATATAAAATACCTCCTAAGTATTTCTCTAATAATAAACCGAATGATTATCTACCTCCCGTCTACCCACACTAAATTTCCAATCTCAATAAGTAAACAATTTGCCGATTTCTGAAAGGTTACAGATTTTCATATGGGACGAGATCTTAAACTGCTAGCGTTTCCATCGAGAAGCTGGCACAGGTTTTTAATATTAAAAAATGTTTATGTGTATAAATAAAATGAATAACTTTAGAAGTAGATTTCAAAACTACTTTCATAAGGAAGCTGGGACATTAAAGTTTACTCTATACATGTTGCAAAAAGACTTATAAGCTTTGAACCGTAGGTAAACTCAGGAAGTTTAAACTCCCCATCGGAAATTCTCTAAAGCAAATAAGTAAAAATTATTTTTGAATGAACCTTATCTTAACAAAGATAATCTTGTTTGAAAAATTGTATACAAAATTCGAATCAATCTATGAAGAACTGAGCGAGTCGTTGCCGTAAAAAAATGTTTTTGAGAAAAACGCGTTAAAATTTTAATAATTATTTAAAAATGTATAACTGCTCTGAGCGAACAGCTTGTGGCCCCTGTCGGAATTGACATACATGCTCTCTATAGACTTTTTCATTTTATAAATAATGGTGTATCTTCTTTTTAAGAGCTTGAGATAGATTGGTACAATCCTAAAATGGTCACTACATTCATAGTTTAGCATAAGTGCATATCAGGTCTAGATCACCACATATTTTAAGTAGTAAAATAAGTGCTTATTCTTGCCACATACTAATTGAAGTACTTTCTATAACTGGAAACTGTGAATTTTGTCCAAATGCATTTTAATTATTTTCCTTTCAGAGGAAATATAATATATGGAGAAATATATAGTTTTCAACTACAACTATGATTATTATAATTACGTCCGTTTGTGTATCAGGAAAGTTCACTTAGTTCGTTTGAATTTTAGACGTCAAATTTCAAATATTCCTTTCACACAACACTTCGCGAGCAATGAGTTTCAGCGACGCCTTTAATTGATCCGAATGAAAGGACTTCAGATAGCACTTAAAAGAGTAACGGCACATGTGCCATAGTTTATGGAAATCGTATAATGTTATACCTATATACCAACTTTCCACTTGTTTTTTTTTTGTTTTGTACTATTAAAAAAGTAATAATAATAAATGTAGTATAGAATATAATTATTTTAATTGCCACCAGCCAATAACAATATAATTGCTGATTTGGAAAAGTAAAGTCATCGTCACTTAATAAGTCTCGCAAGATCGTATCTTTATGCGTTGTCGTCGTATATCGCAAAAGTTAGAATTATGAATTGTGTGGATTGAACATATAATAATTTCTATACTAAACCAAAATTATATATTGTAATTGCATACGTCGTCCAAATACAATCTAACACTTAAATTCTGGATCATTAAATATTATGCGGTATTTGCTAATGTTAGCAGAGGCATACATAGACCTCTTGCAAATACTTAGTGGGAAAGGACTTAATTTCATTCAGTATTTAGAGTTAACAAATTACAAGAAATTTTTCGTTTGGTTGACTGTCTTGAATCCGCTTATTTTTTTTTAAGATTTTATATCTCTTCGAACAATTGTGAATGACTATCTAAGGCTATCTGTACTTTTTCCTTTAATAACTTTTATATAGTTTCAAATAATATATTGTACATATTATTGGACATGCTGGAATAGTAATAGAATACAAGTATTTTTTAAGTGAAATGCTCTCCGTGTATAAATTGGTCACACTAGTTTTCATGAACGGAAATTATGAAATAGTGATCAAGTGACAAATCTTAAAGTAAGGAAGGGCTATGGGTATCAACATAAGTTTTTATAATTTAATTGTGTTACAGATCATCCCCTGCACATATTATTATTTTAGTACAAATACTAAGGATTTCTGAGCTTAGTTTACTGTCACTTGCTTGAGGAAATTAATACGAAAAGTTGCATGTGCGAACTAGTTATTTGATCGATTCATAGAGTCCGCTACTATCACAAAATCAGAGCGCGCAAAATAATTTTAATTCAAATTCGAAAGAATTTACGTTGCATAAGGCTTGTTAAAACAAAGAAAATTATTATATATAGTACATGACAAGTAATTCGTGAACCAATTTCACATATTTTTGCCATTAAACGAGAGTATATATATCCAATATTATACGTTCAGTTAATTTTGTTAATTTAACTTACTAATGGGTATATTTATACGATATAAAGCCATGGGTAGACTGGGGTTGTATTGAGCCGATTTTATCTATTTTTAGCATTAATGCATATTATTAACAGAAAAAGGAATTTTTGACTTACAGACTTAGACATATTATCAGGAAAGAGTTATCTCCTAATTTTAATTATACGAGTGTATATCACAGATTTACCGATATTTGCGATAAAAAGTCAGCTATAGGGTCGGGAGTCCACACGGTATCTGGGGCTTGTTATGGCTTGACAATTTGTAGACCTGATGGTAACACATAAAGGCATTATTCGTGCAAAGTTTTAATCCGATATAAATATTAATTGAATCGTGATTTGTATACTGGAAAGTGAAAATATCATATGGAGTTTAAAATTCTGTTATATAGGAAGTAGGCGTGGTTGCACTTCGATTTCGCCCAATTTTTCAGTGTAACATGGGAATTGGTTGAAATCTGTTGAGTAGGTCCGGAGATATGTGATTTCCCCTAAATGTGGATGGAGCCACGCCCATAATACAAATTTGACACCGGCTCCTATAAAACCCTCTCGTATGTAAAACTCTAAAGCATTTATATACTGATTTATCGTGCTTTTAGTAGTTTTTATCTTCCGATTTCATCAATTTTACAGTGTCGATAAGGAAAGGCTTTGTCCCGAGCGAACTTGGTTATTGTATCTAATGTGGTTTATGTGACTTGTACATAAAATCTTTAAAAGAGCTGAGCCACGCTCATTTTTTAAAAAAGTTTTATCCCGCCGGTACCTCTCGGTGCTGTGATCTCTGGCGCCAAATTACATTTTTATATCTTAATTTAGTACTTAGTTATGGTACACAGCGTGAACAAAACTATTATACTCTCTAGCAACATGTTGCAAGAGGATTATATACAAAACTTGAACTTAATATTAAAACATTCCATCTTTGAAGTCACCCTTTGTGACTTTTTTTAGATTTTTTATGTCGCTCTTCAATTCTTTGATGTAATCAAAACCCGAATATGCTGCCCTAATCTGGAATCCCACCTATGTCACATATACTTCATTTCGATGACAAATTGCCAACTTGTAGTAAAATAACTGTATTTATGACTGGTCGAGTTTATTGCTTGGAACTATTTGCGCTGATAAACACTGATCCAAAAGGAGTACTTCGCAACAGTAATTACAGTCTCTAAGTTTTAAAATGCTTACAATTTATGTTAAGTTAAGTTCAAAATTTGTGATTCTATTCTGTTAGACTTACTACATAGTTACATGCACGAACACTCTCTATAATTAAGCGAAATATGAAATACCTACAATTATATACTCAGAGGATCCCGGATGCTTAATTCTGGGCACCCTTAATCCGGCCTTATTGTTCTTTTTATAAATTTTACTCGTATATTTATACTCTCTCATAAGTTAAGCTGTGGTTTTAAAATCCTCACAGATATTTTGGTCAATAAAATAATTATTGTTGTTGATGATTCATAAAATTATGACAGGTTGAAGAAGACAGAAATAAGTACTTTCGTATTTAGCAGTAATTAATTTCAAACAAACAAGTGCTCATACGTCCTAAATTTGGAGATGCTGTGAGAACAAAATTCCATGAGAGTTTTAGTTATTAAATCCTAAATCTTATCAACCGCATTTAAAAGTTGAAAACATGAAAAACTTCTTACCAGCGGATATCCTTTGCTGTCATTGATAATGTGTCATAATCGTTATGCCACACTCAGAGATCTCACTGTGAGAACTCAAAATACTCGCAAACCAGATTGATTCATTTTCGGTGGCATGTAATATTTTTACGACCTTTTCACGGCATTATACCAGGCACTAAGGAAAAATAAGTAAATTATCACTAAATATGGCTAATCTGTAAGCATAAAGATTAAAATCGCTATAGAGCGGAGAGCGAAGAAGAAAAAGCAATAAAACTATCTATCATTCATAAGTAGTTGAAGAGAAGTGGAAGTGGTAGGCGAGCAGAGCGAAAAAGATTTTCATTTAATAAACCTCGAATAGGTTGAATGGTTCGCTCATAAAAATGCGTTTACAAACAAAATAGCGAGTAATTACTTTAATGACAATTATTATAAAATACAAACGAGTGCCTCGCATATATACATAGAGACTTTTTTGTATTAATTTGAAGAGTCTTAACGCAGGATTGCAACCAAACGGGTAATTAACACAAATCATGGCAATTATGACTAAAACAACAATTGTATCATAAAAACCGGGAAGGGGTAAGCTCATGTTGGTGGCTGTTGAATGCTTGCTGATAGTGACCGCTGTCATCCAGTGGATACTATGATATGCTAGGTGGGCTCTATGCTTGGTTGATAGTGATGTTGTTCGAGACGAACGGGTGCCGCAGCCGCTAATCAGCCGCACAAGCGCGCATTATGGATGTGCCACATGGACCGCTTGTGACGAATAGCCGTTGCGGTCGGTACGCTTGTACATTGCGACTGGGAATTGTGAAAATGTGCATACTTTTTACTATGATGTAGAATGGAGGGTTGCCAATGTGAATGGATACTTAACCATATGATATTTGAACTGGTTGGTTTGTGGATTATTTCAAAATAAAACATCAATTTACTTTCATCTGTTACAGTTTGCACCATGAATGTAAATCATGAATATTCAGTTTTCCAGGATTAAGATTTCTGAAGAAGTTAATGCATCCTATAAAGGATTGGAAGGTTGGGGTTCAGCTACCCTGTTCAAGAAAGACAACTTGGTAGTGAGGCTTGCACTGTAAGTACTCTCTAAAACATTCTCATCTTTACTGATATTACATAAAACGTATTGGACTACCAACTTGAATAATTCAATTCATGAAGGGTCATGTAGTTTTTAAGAACAAATAAAACGCATATAATTTAATGTTATGACCAAAACTTCAGCTTCATTATAAAGATAAGGGATTATGTTTTGAAAATGGGTTCGGCAGCGGGTGGCTCGAATAAACTAGAGCCGAGAGGTCCAATTTTCGATCACTTTTTTACACCAATTGAGGCTGAATGTCAGCAATACCGTCAAATATGTCGAATATTAACTTTCAAGACGTCAATCGTCTCGGCGTTATCTGCGTAGTCAAGCGACTTAACATAACAAAAAAAAAAATTGTCCAGCGGTGTAAAATCGCACATTTTTGGAGGACACGCCATAGGTCCACCGCGAGAGATAATGCGCTCATCAAACTTTTTCTTCAATAAATTGATTGTTTCGATATCTGTATGACATATAATGCCGTCATCCACATCAACATCTTCCAATTCAGGCACCAGAAAGCCATTAATGATGGCTCTATAGCGTTCTGCATTGACTGTAACATTTTGGCCGGCTTCATTTTTGATGAAATATGGACCAATGATTCCCTCTGCCCATAGATAACACCAAACAGTGACTCTTTGAGTATGTAACGTCATATCAACAATAGATTGCGGATTACCGACAATTTTGTATATTTTGTTGCGCTGAACAAAATTTCTTGTGAAAATTGGTATCGGTGGCCATCTCGTTTTGGGCACATTTACCGAACGTGCGACACCCTTGTTGGGTGTTCGACTTCAATTCTTGCACGCATTGAATTTTGTAAGCCCGTAAACCAAGATTCTTTCGCAAAACTTTCCATTCATAATACCAAACAGCGTTGATAATCATAAATAAGTTCGTACAGGGCATATTTGCTTTAGCGGTCTCTACAACGACTGAACAATAGAACATAAGTAAACATGGTGCGAAACAGATCCATGCTTGCTCGAATTATCGACTCTGCTAGGCGATTATGTCACCCGAATATAGGACATAACGCAGCTCTAAATTTTCACAATTTGCAAACGTTGTTCTAGAGGAAGTCTGTTCATTATGAAATGGCAATGGAATGAAATCAGCTCTAAACAGTCGTTGGAAATTGATATCGTTAAATATTGACTTATTAATATGTTCGAAAATGCAGCTCCCAAAAGACGGTTACAAGTCTCAAAACGATGGAAAAAAATATATGTACATAAATAAAAAAATATATATAAACAGATCTGCAGAATTGACTTCAATGACTTTTTATTGACTTCAATGACTTTCAACTGAAAATATGTCTTAGCAATCCATTGATAAAATAAACATTTCGCAAACATTTTTGCCGAATGTACTGGTATACCTTCCGAGTACCTACCAAAAAAAACTAGAAGCGAAAAGATTTGATTTTGTGGAAAACAAATTAGAGGCACATTGGTGGAAGTTGAATTCAAGAAATAATCCAAATATATTATAAGAGCTATATTAAATACAAATATCTCAAATATAAAATACAAATGTATGTTCTGTTCTTGAAGTATTTATTTATTTAAGTTGGCGCAACCTGCATTCTAAAAACCTGGATATAAGAGCATTGTTTTAAATGGCTTAAAAAGAGGTAATTATTATAATGTTTATTCGATATTTTTTATTTGAGTTGAGACTATTTTTTGTCAACGAGATAAATTGGATTCTTCTCTCAATTAAAAAACAAAAAATACTTTAAAACATTTTAATGTATTCATAAATAAAGGAATTGAAATTTTAAAAGATCACGAAATAACCAATGTTTTATTATTATAAAAACCAACTTCACAGAAAACTTAGAAGGATTTTTACATTTTTCATATTTATTTAAAAATTAAATTTAAAACAAATGGCAACCCTTACCCTATTCAGTATGATTGACATAAAAATGCTAGAAGTTTACCTTAAAACAATTGCAACAATTTTTCTTCATCTCACAAGATTACGGACCGTTTATGAAGCAACAAAAAAAGTTTCAAATAGTTGAATGAATTTTTCCAACGTTTCTTTACAACAATTTTTTATACACAAACGGAGTTTAACATTTTTAATGGTAGCACCTTCACTGCACCACCGTACGGCCAGCTATTACTGGTCACACACATATACATTAACTCACACACACACGAGTGTGGGTATCTGTTATTGCGAGTACCTTACAAAAGACATAAAACACTTTAAATATTTGTAATCGCTTCTGCGTAAAACTTATATTAAAATACATAAAAAATGCTTACGAAGCGACCGGTCAACGTGCTAAATGTTGAAAGAGTTCACTGCGACGGTGTGTAGCACCAGAGACAGGTACGTCTTGTCTTGTACACACCTGTCGACTGAAAATAGCATACGATTATCGGTATGGGAACGCGCATGCGCGTGGTTTGCTGCACAGCATCACTGTGCCGCTACACAGAAGCTAACCAGGTACTTGTTTCATTGAAGTCAATTTTTTTGTTATAGCCTTTGGCCTTTTTTTCTAGGTTTCTATGGATATGTTGTGTCATAGGAAGTCGTCTACTCATATTTATTTTGTCCCTAGGCTTATTACAAGTAATTATTGTGTGTAAGAGTATATATATATATGCATCAACGATATAGTTTTGAATACTTGCAATAATTTTTCGCCATCCCAACTCCTAAGCTTATCAACTTTATATTATATTATGAGCGAAAAATAATAGATCCACTGTGTGAAACACGCTAAAACAATAACTTAAGTTACACCATTATAAAGCCAAACTATTTTTTGGCCAGTATACTTAAAACATTTCTATATAAAATAGATGATTAAAGATAATAAAATGTTAAAGATAACTTAATTGAAACTGTTCTAAACTAGACGCCTTTATGTAGTCGGATACGGATTTATATCTGGTACCATACATATTTTGTATTGATAGCCCTGAAATAGAATGTTCCCAACAAAGTGTTCACCCCGAATTCAAACTAACCCCTTTATGTAAATCTTAGGCTTAGAAAACGTTTTCAACATAGAGAGCGATAGTAAAATTTACCATTTTATGATTAGTCTTTTGCTACAAATTGACATCAGTTTCCGCGATTTGTTTCCAGCGACCAATCTATTGAGATCTGAGAACAGAAAAAGTCGTCTATAGTAGAACTGTATAATATAAAAGATATGTAAGCATGGAGTTTACCAGACACCCACTGGACATAGTTTTTCAGCATCTACCTTTGATATCATTAGAGTTTAACACAACGGCGAGTACACGGAGGGAGAGTTTCGGGTTTGAATCGGCCTAAGGGTCATTTATCATTTATCGAATCCCCGGACATTTATTTTAATTTAATTCTGGAATACATTTAATAAGCACATATCCTCAAGGTAAAACACGTACAATAGAATAATTTCATTAAAATAATTGGCCACGGAAATCAATAATAAATAGAAAATATCCGAGATTTATCGGAGGTCAATCTAATACGATGAAATCAATCTTATGTGAAATGATAGTGTATTGTAAATATGTATGTATACATCATATGACGATGCCATCTACTTTAATATCATTCTTCGGTGGAAATACTGAAAAAAATAATTTTATTGCTAAAAAGCCGATAATTGATCAAAATATAAGATACACAATAATCATAAAAACAAAAGCACATTTGCTACTTTCATGGATAATTGCGTAATCTGGACATTTGCAAACATCAGACAGCCTTGAATAACCGGATGTCTAGGAAATACGCATATAAAATCATTTATGATCATTCGATGCAAAGTTGATCCGAACTGTTAAAAAAATTTCAGAATTCGGCCTAAAAATCTATATTATTGCTTTTAAAATAGGACAATAATTGAATTAGTGACCAACTTTCATAAAAAGGACCGGGAAGACCTTATATTCTTCCTCTACCGAAACTTAACGCGAAGGAAACTAGCCCAATGAGATGAATGAGCGAGGTTATGTTGGTAAGTATCGCTTTAGTGATCTCTCTCCGCGGTGACTTTTTCAAAAACTTTTTTTATACCAAACTAGACTACTAGTTTAGATAGATAGCCCTCACTATCTCTCTTAAAAATACTATGAGTTCTCCTTCATTTGTCGTTAACTAAGTGGATCGGTGACCCAGAATTCATTACAATTATTGCATCGCATTCTGTGGATATCTCTGGTTACGATGGCATCCTACAATTGAAATCCCAAATATTTATACTAAACATTTGAAAGGCAATAAAATCAACACGCTATTCAACTGTAGTTCCGTCAGTGATGTGCATATTTTTATATTATATGATTTATAACCGAAAATTAAGAAATTTAACGAAAATAACTTTCAGAAGCGCTAATTGATCACGCCACCGTTCGTAGATTGGCAACAATCAAGGCTATGAATGGAACTATTGTCTCATGCGGTGATTTCCAGCGCACGTTTAACAAACAGATGTGAATTAGACCCACACATTGTACACCTACCAACCTACGCCCCCAATCAAACGGTAGCGTCGAAATGTTAATTAATTTATGTACTCGTATGCTGGCCTAAAGACACGAACCGACTTGACAAGTGGGTTATGTTCATAATTTAACGATTGTTTTAAGTGAAAAGATTTGCCACCAAAAGATTTATCTTTGGTCATGAGATATATAGCGCTAATTTTCGTTACTTTCTGGGCTCTTTACACATTTTCTATTTATTAAAAGCTGAAGAGACATAAATACTAAATTGTAGAAAGTAAGTTGGTAGTCTGCAGTTGTCAAATAAGCTTTGACCTGATTCTTCACATTTTTAGTATTATATTAACTTATGCTATAGACTGAGATATCTTACTCAATTTTTCTAAGATACTCCCAAGCCGAGATGTATCGCGCAAAGTCAACCTGAACTACCTAAATCACTAAATTGGGTATATGAGAACTATGTGTGAAGATTGGCTCTCAGCGACATTGTGCTTAGGACAACACATTGACTAAAATATGCGGTATAAAGTCAAAAATGCTATTGTTTCCCTATATTCCTGACTGTCTACTTTTGCTATGTGATTATGCTGTGTCTAAATATTATATTTTAACATCAATCCAATGATTTGATGGCTTTCGTTTTTCCGTTGGCAATTTGTACCGTCGATTAGAACATTTGTTTGCTGTTTTGCTCAACTCTTAGTAATCTTATTACATGCTTATCTTTTGAGGTTATTAGTGCAGTACGAATTTTTGATTAAATAGCGCGAGGGCTGCTTTGCGTTCGGAAAAGCATCATCTTGTTGCCATGGTGAAGGTAATACCATAATACCACCCTCGCTTTATTAAAAAAAAAAGACTGCGACAGTCGATTTTTCCAACCCAAGTCCCGAAACTTCTGCCGACTCAATATCGATGTGTATGCGCTGAAGTTGACCTGTTTTGTCAGTTCCTCTCCTATTGGCCAATGCTGGCCACTTCTGGGCGACTGCTTTCTTTAGACGGTCCAGTTGTTGACAATTCAGGCGCGAATTAAGAGTTTGGTCGTAGGGGAGCAGCTCATAGTAACTGACAAACAAACACATAGCAAAACCTTCCTGATCGTCAATCCTGGTTTGGTCACGGCGGCCGTTTACCCTTGACGTTGTTGTAAGTGACCCACGTACAAAATCTATGAAACATATTGTATGAGACATATGTATGTATACATCTACATATATATGTATATGTATATAAACCGATCGCACTTATACCACACGAGTTACAGATTACTAACTCCATCTACTATTGGATATAATAAATAAATTTATTTTTACTATACCGTACATTTACATATTTAATAAGTAACTAATGGTTTGACTTTAAACTAAACAAACTAAATGACGGCTTTAGTGTCATTACAAAGAGAAAGGGGTAGAGAGAGAAGGCTTTTTGGTATACGTAAAGTGTATAACTATTGTAAATACATATTATAAATTATAAACGAATAAATGGGAAAATATCAAAAAGCGAAACAGTATAACTGAATATAAATCCGCTAAAAAAATACTCAAAAACTAAATAAAAACAAGTAAGGAAGGGCTAAGTTCGGATGTAACCGAACATTTTATACTCTCGCAAAGTCAAATGGTATACTCGTTTGAGATTTCTTTGTGGATTGGCTGATATTTTCGGTAGAAGGTCAACTATAGGCACTGGGGTCCACATATTTAGTACTTAGGGGTTTGAACAGTTTTGGTTCGATTTAGACAATTTTTGGCCGCAAGGTGGCATATTTTAAACGTATTATTCACGCAAAGTTTTACCCCGATATAATCATTGTTACCTGATTTGCATAGTGGAAAGTGAAAGAATCAGATGGAATTGAAAATGGTGTTACATGGGAAGTAAGCGTGGTTGTAGTCCGATTTCGCCCATTTTCGCACTGTGATATAGAAACATGAAAAGAACGTTATGCACCGAATTCGGTTGAAATCGATTGAGCAGATCTCAAGATATGGGTTTTCACCTAAAAGTGGGCTGTGCCACGCCCACTGACTAATTTTGAACGCAGTTCCTATAAAGCCAATTTATACCATCTCAGAGATAAAATTTATTGTCTCTGGCGTGTTTAGTGCTTGATTTATCGCGCTTTTAGTAGTTTTTAACAGTACCGTTATATGGAAAGTGGGCGAAGTTGCCACCCGATTTCAACTATTTTCACACCGTCAATAGAAGTGCTAAAAGCATTTGCTTCTAGTGAATTTTGTTATTACAGCATTAGCGGTTTAGGAGATATGCACATTAAACCTATTAGAGGCGGGACCACGCCCACTTTTTAAAAAAAAGTTTTAACTGCAGATGCCCCTCCCTAATGTTATCCTGTGTAACAAATAACAGTCTTGTATCTTATTGCGGAGCTTAGTTATGGGAAGTTATTTGTTTTTGATTAATGGCGTTTTGTGGGCGTGGCGGTGGTCCGATTACGCCCATCTGCAATACCAACCGTCTCACGGTACCAAGAAACATGTCTACCAAGTTTCATAAAGATATCTCAATTTTTACTCAAGTTAGAGCTTGCACGGACGGACGGACGGACGGACGGACAGACAGTCACCCGGATTTCAACTCGTCTCTCCATCCTGATCATTTATATATATATAACCCTATATCTAACTCGATTAGTTTTAGGTGATACAAACAACCGTTGGGTGAACAAAACTATTATACTCTGTAGCAACAGGTTGCGAGAGTATAATAATAAAATAAAATGTGTCACAAATGGAACTTGCACGACCGGGCTAAGCTAATCTAACCGGCCAGTCATAAATGGCAAGAGATTTAAAAGCACACAATACAAACACATTCATTTACACACACACGCAAAGGAAATACAAAGTCCTCTACAAAGTTTCATAAAAAGCTATAAAATAATGCATAAGCCATTAAAGTTAATTTAATTAAATAACCCGACGGACACACAAAAATGCGCAAAGCATAAAGAGCGAGTGGAAAACCCACATACAAGTATACATATGCATAGATAGATACTAACTGATTGTTATAAAGTCTTCATTTGCTGTAAGCGCTAAAAAATTGTCAACAATTTTGATCAAAATAATTGCATTCCACAAACATTGACGGATCTGCAAACACACATACAAATTTAATAATAGATACGAAGTAGTGAATAGGTACCGCGGAGTACACTGACTGAACCTTGACTGAAAATACATAGTACAACCACTAGAGAAGCTTAGCTCTAACGCCTGTCTGGCGGTCACATGAAAAAGCAACAAAAATGCCAAATGTCAATTAAAAATTGAGAAATGACAAAATGCCACAGAACAATGAGCGAAGACGAAGACGAGCGAATGCCTCTGTACTTTTGCTCTGCTAGTACCGATATTGCTCATTGAGTAGTGCAGGCTCAGCCGCAGGTGCGGCAATTACGGATCATCCATTGCCAGTCGGCGATCGAGCACGTTTCATTTTCGATCTCAAAATTGCATACGTGTTCATAAATACTGTCAATTAAAAGGCGCAAACAGCCGTACAAACAGTTACAAATGTCAACTAATTGACAGAGAACATGTCACCAAACACAGACACATGAAAGCGGCGAGTGGCCCAGGTTGTGAAGGAAGCGTTCGCTAGACGCAACACGCAGCACTTGTCATAAAGCTAGGAGTGAAACCACAAATTGCAATGTGTGACGCCGCCGTTGGAAGCGTTGCACAGTGGGTTGTGTTAGTTGAAAATTTTAATAGAAATATTTTGTTAAAAGCTCTGTTATGACTTATTGTTATGGTTTACTCCAAATCTTACTCTTTGACAGTTGAAATAAAACCTCATTCTTTTTTAATTAGCAAGACAGTTGAAAGTTTTCCCTAAAGGCTATTGGAATTTATAAAAAGCATTTTCATGTCAGATCAATAGAGACGAACTATTAAATTTTGATTGGATCAGGGTTTACTACTCTTGGCTACCTACTCGTTGGAAGCTCTTATGTTCTCATTAAAATTCAACCCTACATAAAATTATGACCAGATTTTCATAGAATCACATGAATCAAGGTTTATAAAAGTGAGGGTCTTGCCACTTACACGTTAAAAAAATTTTGCGACGTAGTATTGAACGAAGTTCTGGCTGATCGATGCTGTAGAACAGAAGGCAAAATGTATGAAAGTAGTTCCCACCAGCCGAGTTTTAATGCTAAATAATTAAAAACAAAAATCAATAAAAATTAAACAAGTTTTTAATGAATTTTCAATTAAGGAACGATTTCTATTTTGATATGAAAATATTTACAGGAAGTAGAAAAAAATATTATACTATCATTTTATGACAATATAACGAATTCCTCACAAACTGATGAGATCTAATGCTGTATTCCATAAATTTTGGATTTAAACTCGCGTATAACTTTGTCTAAAGCCTTAAGTTTCATAATATATGTATATAATATTTGCGATCGGAGAATCCCAATTAAGAGAAATAATCTGTTGTAAATTCAGTTCTATTCTATTTAAGGAGGCACATGTGATCTAAATATTTCTTAAGCTGTCAAAATCCACAAAGCTCAGTTTGAAGGCGGAACCATAATTAATTTGCTTTATGTTATCCAGCTTTTGTGAAAAATAAGCGAAAATTTTGTTCGAATATTGTTATGTGGAAAACTCGTGTTGAGGGTCTTAAATTACTTGCTGCTTAGTAACTGTTCTGATTGTCTTGTACTAGCGTGTATACCGTTTTTACGGATGTGATGCTGGTGTATTTAGGTGCACCTCCTCTTGACCTGACTGTCATACAGCGAGCTGTTGCACTCAGGTTAAGAAGCGGTTGGAGTGTGTCATTGTTGAGAAATGACTAGATCTCCGATGATGATGTAGAGAGGAAGGGGTGTTTACGGAGCAAAAAGCTTCTAGATGCATTTTGTATGGAATGGACTATCGTTTACTGTGAAATGAGATTACGTGCGCATTTTAAGTTTTTAGCTACACTGTGCTAGTTCTTGTGGCAAACAATTACTGAAAAAAATCGAAATAGCAATTCCAGCAGCTTTTCACTACCGCAACGTCATCTAAAACAAGTTACCTTCTTGTCGCCAACATAAAAATGCCAATAACAATCACTGGCGGCGAGTCACGAGCCATTTCACAGCTTTGCCGACGGCAGCTAGGCATACCCTCATACAAATGCGAGCGTGCTATAAACAAGCCCATCATTAGCCAACACTCGAACACGATCGGCGTCAACGCCGGTCGTCTACTTTGGGGCTGCGCTAAATTGATCTCCAGTGATTAAGTTACATTATGATGTTGATAAAAAGTGACAATATAGCACTTGAGCAAATGAACAGCACCGCGCGCTGTCAAGACACGTCTCCACTGGTTTGGTAGTAATTCTTTCATCGATCATTTAGTTATATGTTATGTATGTAGGTATATCTTCGTAGTTATTCCTAAGCTGTTGAGAGGTTTGTGTGCCTTCGTACTTTGTATTGACGACTGCATAAATATTGTAAAAAGTCAGTGAATTTCGTTAATTGCTCACATCCCCACGGGAAGTGGCGTACGAATGCTGCCGCTGGCACTTCGGCACGTCGTATGGGGAGTTCGAGTGCACTGCGCGAGCGTAAAATTCCACTGATTCATTAAAATGTTTCAACGTCGAAGTGTTTCGAATGCCAACTTATTAACACGCCGTTATATTGTCGTCGACTGCTGTGAACAATGGCCAAGAGTGCTCCATTAAATCGATCGATGGATCGTTGCACCTATGGACTGATCGGCAATCATTTGTGGCGTTTGCTGTGTTCGCGCTTTTATTACGCGATTTTATGTGCACTTTTGCACTTGAGTGCCACGACTCCCACATGGATTTAATGTCGCGGCGTGGAACGCGTAAGTATTCGAGAACAGCTGTATGTAAGTGTGTATGAATTTAAAGCAAGTTTATTCGCGGTGTTAATCAATTAACAACCGAACGTGAAGCCACAAATATGTAAATTTTAGTAAAAAAACAGTTAAATGAATTTGTATGATTCTTTTTTTTTAAAGAAATCGTACATTAAAAATCAGTTTTATAGCTTCGTATTAAGCTCTTTGGTTCGGTAAGTTCAGCGTTTGCAATTAAAGCATGACTGCCAGATGAAGCGCTTAAAATCGGCTTAATCAAAGGGGGAAAGGTACTCAATGCGTTTAATGTTGATTATTTTATTATTATTTTTAGAAAAATGTATACTTCATTAAAAGTTAATCATTAATATTAATAAGTTTTAAAGATTCGTATGGTATGTTACTATATAGCCGAAATTGAGATCCTTGATAAGAAGGTTGGCAATGATAAAGCGATTAATAGTAATTGTGGCAATACCAATTCTTCGGAACTTGCACGTTTTTTAGAAATCTCTACGGACGTCCATACAATCCCTAAACCGCTTTGGGAGGTGGTTTTAGAGAAATAATGAAGAGTTGTATATCCCTTTCAAGAAGATATTATATAGAAGAAAAGAAAATTTTTTTCAAAAATTCTTCGAGGTTTTCTTGTGTTTGGCAGTAATCTTCATCGAGTAATACTTTGGGGCAGAATACCGCACAGCTCGCAGTGCTTTCTTCAACTTTTAATCTATCTACTTCCAGTTCCGCATTGTTAAACTGTTTTGGCCGCGCAAAACGTTCTTCGTTTTCCAATCGAAAATCAGCAGTTTTAAATCCTGCAAACCATTTACGCTCAGCTAAAAAACAATAACTCGGCTTCAGGCTGATATTTTCAACAAATTAAAGTAATGAAAAAACACAAAACACTTTTTCATGCATAATGACATGTTTGACTGAAAAAAAATATTGTTCTTTACATTTCAAATGAATGACATATACTAAAAAGACGCGAAGGGACAATAAGTTTAAAACGCATGTTTGGAATATTGATACATCATCTCTTCGCAACTTATACGAGTAACATATAGTTATATTAATGTAAATATTATACCTAATGATTGATGAATATCCTGGTGAACCCAAAGCTTTATTACAAAATGTATTATTTGAGTTGTTATTTAACAAAGTTTGCAACTGATTGCCCTCATCTTCGATATCGATATATATTTCCTTTTTATCCTTAATTCAAAATTTATTATTATTTTATTCAAACAAACTAGGTAAACAAATGTTTGGGGCCTATACCTCTGACTTTTTCTCAGTGTTTAATTGTTGTAACTGTCTCATACTATCCAAAACCAAAAATCATTATACTGACTTTGAACTGCCTTTTTAAATCCAAACAAACTATAAGTATGGGTGGAGCGAAAAATTTTTTTTTTTTAATATCTAGAGGCACTATTAAAGTATATTTCGGGTTAAAACTTTTTTTTGGACGAAAAAAATTTGTTTGGCTTAAACTCTTTACATTTATATAAAAATTACCGCTGAATTTGACGGTTTTTGACTCAAAATTTATTGTAACGCTTAAAGAAAGCATGTTGTCGTTTAAGACTTTTTTTAAAAACTCCAAGAATGACCACAAACAATTTTTTTAAGTTGATAACTTTTAATTGGCTTATCAAAAATTTTT